>APFE030057200.1:4757-22599 GCA_000404065.3 Pinus taeda
ATAATTTAAAAACAAAAATATAATTCATAATTTTTTTTATCACAAAAAATATTTATATTTTATGTGTGTGTGTGGACAAGACATTATTAGAGAACAAAATTTGAAGTTATAAAAGATTTATTATGAGTTCAACATGCCATATCCATAGTAAAATGAAATAAAATAAATAAATTATTGAGCCAAAAAGGTGCATTTTACAATCTAATAAGAACATGTGTAATTCCTTTTGATGTCCTTTTTAAAATAAAAATAAAATATTCACTAAATAAAAAAATAATGATGAGCATATTTGGTAAGCTTTAATTAAAATCATATCATAGGTGCATTTTACAACCTAATAGGAACACATGTAATTCCTTTTGTGTTCAGATGTGTCTTTTAAAATTAAAATTAAATAGTCTCTAAACGAAAAAATAATCATGAACTTATTTGGTAAAATTTAATTAAAATCATATCATCTTCATTGTGCTATCTATTGTTGCTATTACAACCCATTATGAAGGAGATGTCTAATTCCTTAATATTATGGTCAGTGAATTCACTATCTAAGTGCACTCTATAGCCCAATATATGTGTAGTTCCTTTTATAGTCAACCTTGAGTGCACATCTATCATTTTAAAATAAAAATAAAGTATTCTATAAATAAAAATCAGTGTCAGTTATAAAAGGAGAATGACTATACAATTAGCTTTAATTTAGAGTATTATAAAACATGAATAATGTGACTCTCAAAAGATTTAGTATAAATATTTTGCTCACACTATGAAGCATAAATAAAATATAAGTAAAACAAATTTATATCATTTTTAAAGAGGGATAAAGTAATTAAAAAAGTAATAAATAAAAAAAAACTTCACTTTTGATGTTCAAACTAATATTAATTATACATTTTTTTTAAATATTGTTAATATACGGATTTACAATAAATTATTTTTCAAAATACCATATTAACTAATATAAATTTTAATATCAAATCCATAAATAAAAAGAGGGAAAAAAAATTGAACCATAATAAAATATTTTAATGTTGAAAAACTAATGAAAAGTGAAAAAATCCAATTAAATTTTAATAAAAAAATGTATAATTCATTCAACGCTTTTTTTTGTATTTTGTCGATCAAAAAGGTATTATATTATCTAGTTAAAAGGTTACATTTGATTTTCCAATTCTACCTTGCTCCCCTAGCTTCACTCCGACCAGATTTGTCACTATAACCAGAACTCAAGCAAGAAACACTAATGCACCGTGAACATCAAGAATACAAACAAAACCAACCATCATCAAAAATTTCATAGAGGAATTGGGCCTTGTCCAACACCTAAGGGGTCTGGGGGATGAATTCCATCATTAACATGGTGTTCCAAGTGATCATTTCTTCCTTCAATTCAATGTAGCCACTCCATCGTACATCGTTGGCTACGCTGGATAGAATCCATCCTGTCCATCATCACCCACTGATTATGTTGGGCGTGATTTAAAAAAATGATCAATTCATCTCTATCATCATGTCATTGTTGTCGCATCTCTCCCAAATTTGCCATGGTCATCTGAAGCTGGCCGAAAATAGAATCCAAGGAGGGCGGGGCCGCTACTGCCCAGATGCTGGCATAAATTCTTAGGCAACTTCTCCATCTAAAGCACTTTCATGCCCTCCCCCGCCATGCTCAACCACTGTTCTTCCAACCCGAGCCTACACATCACCACAGGGAGCCCTACCACACTTGGCCTGACCCCTCTGGCAAAGCATTTTTCTTTCGCAAATAAACTGCTTTAACACTAGCCAAGCCCCACACCGTCTCCCTTGAACCGCCCCTACCCCTTTCCCACTGGATTGAAAGATAATTTCCACTGTTAGGACCATCGTGTAGAGACTCCCTATGAGAGGAGAGTCTAAAAGACGTTGGATAATCCTGCAAAATCCCAGAATACTTCACTCACTTTGATAAATAACTAGACACCACCAGAAATCAACCCTCTTAATAGTCACCAAAACAAGAATGCCCTCCCGGTCAATCTCATAAACCTTGTAAGACATTAGAACGAGAATTCCCCTCCTATCCAAACTGCTACACAGTTCAACTAAAATAGCCACACAAAATAGATATACACAACATTAATTCAATTAAAGACCACACTGAGCCAAAGGGTGGGAGTTGAGACAACATATTTTACTATCTCACCAAGAGAGCTCCTCCAAGCATGGACTCCTCCTGCAGTGGTGTAACACTTTAATCGCTCACTATGACCCTTCATCTACCAAAGATTAGTAAAATTATAGATCTTACCATCGCTCAGGTCCCAAACCCAACAATTCACACCCTTTCTCTCGAGCATACCACTAGTCTTCTAACTAAAGCTAGATCTAATAAGAAATCACAATGGCGAAGGGGCATGCATAGTCAACTAGCCTATGCATGCTCCTCTACATTATCACTGCCCTCCTAAGCTTCCATAACCACGATGAAACTTTGTTGCAAGGTTCCTTCTTACAACCTTATAACGTTAGTCTAGTTGTTGAACTTTCCAGATGACCAACCTCTAAGGTGCCACTTGGCCTCATTTATCATTGCCATCCAACACATTCGTTCTTGGAGTGTTAACATCCCCTTTGCTAAACTTTGATGTCATTGGGTCCGACACCCTAATCAGCATGTAACTCATTCAACACTTAACATAAAATTTATATCTGACATTTAAAAGATATTATTGATAATAGTTAAATTCAATATGGGTCATATATACAATATTTTAAAATTTGGAATTTTAAAGTAATATTGACATGTATTTAAAAATATTTTAATATGGAAAATGTTGTGAATAAATAATCTATTTCAATGTCTATGTTATCTAAAATATTTAGACGTCATATGTGTGTGTGGGGTAAAAAAAATGTATATATTATATAAAGTCATCGAAAAAAAATCCTATGGTTACAACATTTCAAGTAGCCATATTATTTCATATTTTGGTCATTTTTCAAATATATTTTTTTTTATCAATTTTGTTCAAAATTTAACAAATATTTGTTAGAATTTAAATTTTAAGTTGTGCAGACATACATAATCATAATGTCCAAGGTGAATTTCAAGGCATTGAATCCATTTGTGCTTTTGAAAATGCATTGTAAACAATGAAAACCTACACATGGTGTATGTGTGTGTAGATACAACTTAATCATGGATCTAGTAAGTCCCTAGAGGGATCAAATCTCTTGAGGTGTAAACATTTTTTCAATATTTGTATTCTAAAAGAGGTTTACACCTCAATAGTTGTGATCCCTATTGACCCTTGCTAGATCTGTGGTTAAAATGAATTTATATTGGTTGACATTACAACCGAGTATGAATAAGACATGTAATTCTTCATGTGGTATTTAAAAAAATGTTGCGCCATATATAAAATATTTCAAATCATATATATATATATATATATATAATATATATAATATATATAATATAATATAATAATATTATATATATATATAATATATATATATATAATATATATATATAGATAGATAGATAGCGAGTGAGGGAGAGACAGAGTGTGTGTGTTTTTCAATGGTCTTTATAAATAAAATATATTGGCTTATGAAGTAAATCTTTCCTTAAAAGCACAGTTTTTTTTTTATGTTGATCAACCGAGATCTCTCCAAATATTTCAACAAGCTCAATTAGGCCTACTTGTTCTACATTCTCTCTGCATTTGGATTTTCCAGTGATTGGAATAAATGTATTAAGGATTTAATCTCCTCAACCTTCTTTACAATGCTCTTAAATGGGCCTCCCATTAGAACGTTCTTTTCTTCAAGAGGAATACATCAAGCAGATCCACTATCACCTTTCCTTTTCATTCTTGCAATTGAAGGATTAGGCAAGGCTCTAAAGGAAGTAGTTTCAAAGGAGAAGGTGAAGGATATCAAGATATTTAGGAAAAACCTTCCCATTTCCCACTAATAGTTGTGGATGACATTGTGTGTATGAGGGTCCCATTGGTTCAAAAAGCTCACAATCTATTCACATAGTACAAGAGGATTTCATGAATGCCTCATATATGGATATCAACTACATTAAATATCATATTTTACTTTATAACACTCCCCTTATGCCTTGGATTTAACTGTTTATTGTTATAATAATGTTAATATTTAGGTAAATATCAATGTTAATGTTTAATAATTAATATTAAAGTTTAATAATCTTATCAACCATATGAATAACTTAATAATATAATTTAAGATTTGTTTGCTTGGGATAGCTCAATTGGCAATGGTCGTGGAAATGAAGTCTCGCCGAATTGGAAGTCTTGGATTCAAATATTGTGTTATACCCCTCGATCGGGGTGAGAAGTTGGACATGATGAAGATGTATCCTGCCTAAGCTTTTATATATAATATTAGTATATATCTATATATATATATTGTATATATATGTTTATATGATGTGTATAGTATATATGTAGTATATGTTATATGTATATATATTATATTGTAATGCTATATATATACATATATATAGCAATATATTATACATATATAATACATATATCATTATACATATATATAGTAACTTATATATATATACATATATATATATCATATATATATATCATATCTATATACAGTATGTATATATGTATATAATATATATTATTTATATAATATTATTATATATTTAAAACTTATAATAATTAATAATAATAATCCATTAATACATTAATACACTAATCTATAAATTAACACATTAATAATATATTAATTTAAACATAAACACTTCATAATCAAGACTGAAGTAACCATCGCTCCCACATTTACCTATTTTCATCAGCCTGTTGGGGTAAACAAGAGAGGAAGAGTTACTATGACCTGACCCGACCTCCTAGATCCAATCAAGAAAATGGGATCAATTATTGACAACAAATTAACCACTCACAACATCCCACAAAGCCTACAGGTCACTCAAAGGCTGACCAACCACCACAGGTGGCCAAGCCCTGAGCTAGACCTCTTTTTCTCAGACTTGGGCCCACAACCGCATCCACAACAATGCCTCCGTATGGTTGGAAGCCTCCAACTGCATGCAAAACACTGCATTCATGTGGTTGCAGCCCAATTTCTCCAGTTTAGAGGGTGTGGTCCAGGATTCTTAGCCACCATTTTAGTTCAACTTCTAGACCACTGCCTAGAACTTAGTCAAACTTTCCAGAATGATAACTGACATCAAGACAAAGCCATTCATACAAAACTTCATCAAAGAATTAACCTATCTATGCCTAACCATAATAGTCCTTTCATCAAACATATGGAAACCATGTAAGCTACAGGTAATGAATGCATATCTGATCATAAAAGTATGAGAATCATCAAGAAGGCCCTATGCCCTCTGCACATAGATGCAAGAACATTTGTTAATACATATATTCATCACTGATCCATAACTGAGAAATTTGACATGAGACATAGAAAATATACATCATATGAACAAGATATAAACAAAAAATAACCAACATATGAACCATGGCAACTCAACCATAATATCACCATCATATTGCCAAAAAAATACATGAATAACAACATAAGAATAACTCTTATTGACATATAAAATTCCAACGAAGTTAAGGACTTCCACGCACCACCTGACCATAGATTGTCCTAAACCAAATCTCTCTTTCGGCCAATCACCCTTGCACCATATTTTAAGCATGAATGTGGGATCTCATGGAATAAACCAAGAAAAACCAAACCAGGGCTTCTAGAGGAAAAACCACTTCAACCCTCAACCAGTGATTCCACGTCACAGTCAGAAATCACTAATACTAACCATATCAGTCTCTACCCAGTTGTCTAAGGCTTTGGGAACTAGTAACTAAACCCATAACCTTCTAGGTCTCTACAACATTGGTCGAACATTAACACCCTCCCCCCGCATCTACTCAAGAAACTAACCAGCCAGGGTAAAACATGTGACAAGAGGCCACTATGATGATTAGACCTCTTAAGTCGTGTTAAGGAAGTGGAACTGATGAAAGCATGCCATACAGACATCCAACACCAGTATTAAGACCCTCAGGAAGCAACCCAACCTTTCTGCCAACCAGCCCCTGGGTCCCACTGACATTTTTTCCTACTTGATCTCTGGACGCTCTAATTCTATGGGCATGCCAACATCCAGGGACCTCTGGACTCTCTCACAAGCCTGCAAGCCAATGTATATGGACTCTTTTTTCATTGGTGTGCCAGTGTCCCTAGGATTTGAGCCACTTTTTCAAGCCCATAGCCCAAGTCACTGCCCATAATTGAATCACATCTTCAGAACAGTAAAATAACAAGGAAATGAAAGTATAAATGCAATCACTTGAATGAGATGTTGAATGAAGCCCTACTAGACATGACAAGAATTTCATCAAACATATCATGAATATGTAATCTACAAGTGTAATCAACAGATATGAGCATAGGGGTCTCATACTTAGCTGAGAATCGCTAGGAGACATTGATGCCCCAACATATTAACTACAATTTTATGCATTTGGTCATAGATACATTCGTCATCCATTTACAAGTAAAAACATGATGAGAGCCATACATAGCTATTGTCATAAGACACATATATAACCAGCATAATAGCAGTATAAATACCAATGAAATCACAACCATATAAACCACATATAATCCATTATAGTACTCATAGTAATATGAGGAGAAGTAATCTCATATTGAGGATGCAAAATCCAAACCCGGGATGGGACTTCCACGTTCCACCTAACCACAGAATGGCTGAGCCAAATATCTCTTCACCCATTCACCTCGTGCCATATTCCAAGCATGAATGTGGGATCTCATAGAACACATCAATCCAAAACCATCAAGGGATTCCAGAGGACGTCCGCATCAACCCATCAAACAATGATTCCACCTCACATTTGGACATCACAAAACCATCATCAGATTGGTCTTTATCCAAGCCATTCAGGGATTCCAAAGAAATTGACCAATCAAGGCTTCCAAGACTAGTAATTCAACCCACAACTTTTACAGGGCTTCTAGAGCATTTGTACAACTGGGGTTTCAAGGACTAGTAACTCAACCCACCAAGGGCTTCCAAAGCATTTTTCCAACCAAGGCTTCCAAGACTAGTAACTCAACCCCAATTGTTACAAGGCTTCTAGAGTGTTTGTCCAACCAAGGCTTCCAAGACCAATAACTAAACCCAAGCTAAGGAAACATGAGAACCAACCAAAAAAAACGAGGGAACCTAATCCACAATCACCATGTCTATCCAGGAAATGGCAAGGCTATGCAATCCACTGTCAATCTTGACCATCCTCCATGCCAATGGTAGATCACAACCAAAAAACAAGATGCATATGCCATGCATGCGAAAAATAGTGAGAAAAACATACATGCAACTCAGTACCTGCACGAAAATATCATTGTAGCTACTGATCTTGATGTCCTCTTGTGCTTTCCTGCTCTTCCTTTGCCTTCTTTCTTCAAAATCCAAGAATGCCACACCCTCAAAGAGTGCTCCAATAAAACGTTAAGTCTCCAAGAATATGAGAAAGAGAGAGAGAGAAAAAATAATGAGAGAGCTCCATAACTGAACTGACAAAAGGTTACCAACTGATCCTCAGAAGCCTTTCTATGAATGAGGCCTCTATTTTCTTCATTTTCCATTATTTTCCTTCAATTTCCTCCTCACATGCAACCTGTGACCTTTGACTTCTCTTTTCGCCTAATTTCCATTATATTCATAAATAAATGTGCCAAAATGCCATTTTTCCTTTCCAAATACTTAGCCATTGCCTTTGCCAATTTCCTTAGCTATTAATATCCAAATGAACACCAACACTAGGATGTCTCATCTAACATTCAACTTGGAATAAATGTCCCATCAATCGTGGTTATTATTTTTCCTTTATTAACTTTTATTAAATTGAATTTTCACCAAGGTTGTTACAGAACCCTCTTGCTTGGGGGAACACCATCCTTGATGTTGAACAATACCTATAACTACAAAACTACAGTAAGTAAAAATATACTATCAATGGAGCTTTATAACTTAGCTCAATGCAATATTTACAATGATCAACCCGCTAAGAAGAAAATCAATATGAAAAATAACAACATAACATCATAATGACATGGCACCCATACCGCTTATTGGAGCTTTATAACATAGCTCATGGCGGTATTTACATGTACATAAAGCAACATCAACAAAGCATATACCAAAACACCATACCAGAACACCATGCCAAAAATGCTTTGCCTCAATTAGGAAACAAGGAAGGATACATAGCCTACATCTAATCCGCCATCTCCCATGTAGCTTCATTAGGACCAAAGTTCTTCCATTTCACCATAACTTGCTCGATTACTTGGTTCTGGAGCATGTGCACCTTCTTCTGTAATATACACTGAGGCTCCGGCTATAATTCTACATCTAGTTCCACTTGCAATACATACCAGTCAATCACATTATCAACATCTCTAACATACTTCTTAAGCAATGACACATGGAAAACATCATGGAATTTCATTGTCAGAGGTAGTGCAAGTTGATATTCTACCGACCCAATCCTCTCAATGATACTAAACAGTCCACAAAATTGTGGTGCCAGTTTGGCACATGATCCAATTTGTAAGGAGCTCTTCTTTGATTTTATGTGCATGTACACTTGTTGCCCAACCTGGAACTCCTTGAATAACTTATTCTGATTTTCATAGCTCTTCTCCCTTTCCTATGTTGTCTTCAGATTCTTTGTTATAACCTAGATTTCCTGTTCCATGTCTGCCAACATGTCTGGTCCAATCAACACCCTATTAACTGGATCACTCCAACTAATAGGAGTATTGCAACTTTTCCCATACAATGCCTCAAAGGGACTCATCTTCAAAGATTCCCGATACCCATTGTTATAATTGAACTCTACCAATGGAAGGTACTCTTCCCACTTTTGTTTTTGATGCATCACATACATCCACAACAACATGTCCTCTAATATCATGTTGGCCCTCTCTATTTGTCCATATTTCTGGTGATGATAAGGTATACTGAAGGCCAACTCTGTGCCCAAGCCTGCAAATAACTCCTTCCAAAACTTGGAAGCGAACTTTACATCCATATCTAACATAATCTTCTTCAGAACACCACGCAGTCTAACCACATATCTGATGAATACATGAGCTACATCTCTAGCTAATAATGTAGACTTCACTAGAATGAAATGTGCAACCTTTGTCAATCTATCCACAATAACCATGATGGAATCATGTTGTCTCAATGTCCTCGGAAAACCTGTGATGAAGTTTATGGAAATGAACTCCCATTTCCATTCTAGAATCACAATCAGTTCTAGCAGTCCACTTGGAAGTTTACACTCTGGCTTAACACGCCAACAATCAAAACACCTAGCCACAAACTCTGCTAAATACCTCTTCAGGTTCGACCAATAATAAAATCTCTTCACGACAATCAGTCTCTTTTGATAACCTGGGTGACTCGAATATGGTTTCGCATGAAACTCTCTCAAGATCACCTTGAGCTCACTACTATTCGACACATATATCTTGTCTCTGAATCTCACAAATCTATCTATTGTAAGGAAATAGTCCACATCTTGTGCACCTGCACCTGTACCTATATTGTCACTTGTACCTATACCTACACTGCCACCTGTATTTTACTGCAGACTATGCATAGTGTCCATATACTTGACATCTTTTTGACCTACCTGCAAGATCATATCTTGTAAATCTGTCCCATAGGAACTCATAACTACTATTTGATTTACCTGTATCCACCTGCTAAGAGAATTTTCCACTCTATTCTCTTTGTTTTTGATGTACCTGATCTCAAAATGGAACTCACTGATCGTAGCCAACCACCGAGCATGCCTACCATTTAGATTTGATTATTAAAATAGGTATCGCAAACCACTATGATCACTCATCAATGTAAGCCTCCTTCCCAGAAGATAGTGTCTCCACATATTCATATGCATGTATAATCATTGCCAATTAAAGATCATGCACATGATAGTTATTCTTGTGCTCATTCAATTTTCGTGACTCATATCATACCATCTATCCATCATGCATAAGGAATCCACCAAGTCCCTTCTTGCAAGCATCTATGCATACCACAAACTCTTTGTCTAGATCTACAATCTTTAGCACTGGCGCATGTGTGAAAAACTACCTAAGTTGCTCAAAACTAGCCTCACAATCCTTTTTCCATTCAAACTTCTTACCTTTCCTCTGCAATGTTGTGATAGGATAAGCAATCTGTGAGAAGTTTGTGATGAACTTCCTATAATATCCTACCAACCCTGTAAAATATCTCACCTCATCCACATTCTTAGAAGCTACCCACTCCATGATAGCCCTTTCCTTTTATGGATCTATTGCAATGCCCTCCTTGCAGACAACATGCCCCAAGTAGTGTACCTCAGTCTGAAATAAACTACACTTGTTAAGCTTAGCATACAATTGATGCTCTCTCAACAACCTCAACGTTGTTGCTAAATTCTCAGCATTCTCTTACTCATTTTTAGAATATACTAATATTTCATCAATGAACACAATAAAAAATTTATCGAAGTACAGAAACAACACATTATTCATCAAGCACATAAATGTAACTGGAGCATTAGTTAAGACAAATTGAACTATAACAAACTCACAATGCCCATACCTGGTCTGGAAAATTTGTCTTGTAAATGTCCTCCTCTTTGATGCATACTTGATGGTATCTTGATCTCAAATCAATCTTGGAGAACACTATTGTTCCCTTCAACTGATTGAATAAGTCATCAATCCTCGTTAACGAATACCTGTTCTTAATGGTCACTTTTTTCAACTACCTATAACTAATGCTTAATATGAGAGTGCCATATTTCTTATTTACAAACAAAACTGATGCACCCCATGGTGATACACTTGGCCTAATGTACCCCTTTTCCAAAACTTCCTTCAACTGTAGCTTCAAATCCACCAACTTAGGTGTGCTCATTCTATAAGGTTCCTTTTGATGCTAGAGATTCCCCTGACACCAACTCAATAGAAAATTCTACCTCCCAGTGTCGTGGAAACTCTAAAACATCATCAGGAAATACATTCGTGAACTGTTGTAAAACTCATTACCTTCCCAACACATTTGCATCCTCAACCTCCTTACCTTTATCACTAGAAATGTGTATTATAAACAACACACACCCTTTTTTATGGTTACAGCTTTCTTGCATAGTTGTCACCATCCTAACGAATGTGGCTTTCTTCTTTCCTTGCAATACCCTCAGTTCCCCACTGTTATCCAAGCACTCAATAGTTTTGACATAAAAATCTACCTTGGTTCTATGAAGGTAGAACCAGTCCATGCCCAACAAAATAATGTATGATCCCAAAGGTAATACATTCAAATGTGTTGTTGTAGGCATACAATTCAAATCAAATGCACAAGCTCTTACCCAATGATGCACTCGCTTCTTTGTACCTATAGCCAACTACACTAACTAAGATTATGCATGTAATTCCCTACTCAAATGACACTTATCCACAAAGTCAGGACTAACATAGATATAATTAGATCCAAGGTCAATCAAAATAGAAATAACTTGATCACAAAGCTTACCGTCCATCTCAATGATAAATGCCTTATGGTCTGCCCCTTTGTTATCCAATGCTGCATAGATACGAGGAACACTCTAATCAACATCTGCAACAATTTTTGCATCGTGTGCACTATATATATGACACCTACCACCTTGATTCTGCTCACAATATCTCCTATGATGATCTTTGCCACAAGTTAAACACTCTATAGGCTTCCAGCATGCACCCTTATTCTGTTCCTTAGATTGATGTCCCTGTCCTCTATCTGATGCATTGAACCTCTTAGGCAGTGCAACGCTCTCCTTATTACCTGAATCTTGTGGTCTTACTCGCTTCTTGTCCCATTTTCCTTTGTTATTTTCATTTTTCTTCCAGTTTGGCTTAGTCTCAGATCTGCGCTTCAAATATTCATAGAAATGCTTTAGCTTCCATATGGCCTCCTCTAATGATCTAGGCTCATTGAACTCAATCCTATCTTTGAATGCCATTGACAACCCACTAGTGAACCTTTGAATCTTTTCCTTCTCCTCCTTGAGGTAAGGCACATACATCAGGAGCTCCATGAACTTGTTAGTGCACTCATCATTTTTCATAAACCTCATCTTTAGCTCATAGAATTATTTTTCCCTGTCATCAAAATATCTCTCTGAAAAATACTTCTTCTTGAATATCCACTCAAATTCACTCCAAGTCAAGTCTTCCTCATGTATACCTATGACATTCTTCACATCTTCCCACCAAATGTATGTTTTCCCTTTGAGATTGAATGTAGATACTATGGCTTTCATGTTCTCCAAATAATCATGCAACCTAAAGAAATTCTTCATACCAAGCAACCATGCTTCTGCATCTTGCGACTTCTTCATCGCTCCATCAAAATTAGTTATCTTTTCTTTCTTAAGCTCATCTAGAAAGTATCCCCTATCACTCCTCATGTAAGAATGATAATGATGTCGATCATCATGCTTGTCAGAACCAGAACTAGAATGGTACCCATGTCTATCTTTCCTCCTATACTGAGTGTCCAACAATCTTCCATTTCTAACTATGTCACCACCATCTGACCTATGACCACCATGTGAACTACTACCATATGCCCCATTAGTTTTTTCCTCCCTCTCATGGTTGATCCAAAGTGGTCCTTGTCACTACAAATTCGACAAACTCTAAAGTATCACTACATTTACCTCTGCTAGCTTCTCTTGTGTTTGTATGATTATGTCATTATCTTCCTTACAACTCCTTATTTCTTCCTTTAAGCTTCTCAGTGTATCTTCCAAATCAGAAGAGTTCCCAACACCATACTACTCTTCTGATTCATAGGGAGTATTTATAGTCTACCATCTTGCTAGCCATTTGATATTTCTTCCTGCAAGGTATATCATGTCAGCTAAACCAAATCACAATAAACCAATGTACCTTAGTATAGCTCAGGGAGGTACCGTGTTTGAAAGATCAGCAAATTAGCGTGATACATGTATAACATAATCATTACAACATATATAAACATAACACATAAACATATAACCATGCAACCATCATTCTAGCTAGGGTCTAGTCATCAATGCATAACCTTATCAACAACACATACTATGACCTCATGCATAACGACAACCATTACATCATTGTACACTTGACCACATGAAAATATGAAGATGCATAAGAAATGCATAACCAACCACATACATGCATAAACACATGTAATCAAGCATAAACGAACAATACTTGTAACCCAACCTACAAGAACGATACATGCAACCAAGCATACAAGAATGCAACCAAACATACAAGAATGTAACCAAGAGGACAATAATGATACATGTAAGCAATATATAACAATATGTAACTAGTCATACACTCATGACGATGCACTCCACAATAACAACATCAAATTCCTCATGACGACATCACAACAACCATTATGAACATTATGCAAATGCAACAAGCACATGGAATGCAAGTGTTTAGTCAATTTAGTGTCCTAAATTTCTTGCATAAATTATCAACCAAGGTTTGTACGCTGATGAAGTGTAGTGCACTATATGTGCTTAGTTAACCCTTCTTACTTTGTTGTTTTGTATTTTTATATTATTTTAGGGGTTTCTGTTCTTTGATTCCTAATGATGTACAATCTAAACTATGAGAAACTGAATCTAAATTTCCTAATGGTGAACCAAGAGCCGAAACTAGTCAAAATCTAATTTAAAGAAAGGGAAAACAAAGCATCTATCCTATCTTGTGATTAATCCTAAGTCATGAATCTAATTCTTAAAATTAAAGGTGAAGTTGTAATGCACATTGAAATAAATATAGAGAATGAAATCAACTAAAGTACTTCTAGTTACTCTAACCTTCAATTTTGAAAGATAACCTTCTTGAGATGGAATACAAGCAACTTTCTGTACTTTATTATCTAGAGAATCAAATGAAACATGAAGAAGGTAATTGACTTATTTCAACCATTGTGTGAAGTGAATGTTTATCCATTTAGTTTAGGATGAGTATCAACTTGAAATGGTGATAAAAAACATTCATTAACACAGTGTATTGACAATCTCAATGTTAGGTCCCTATAATACTAGTGATTACCCCATTACTATTGTAGTTGTATCCCTTATTAATATTGTTGAGCCCCTATTGTCCCTATATTTTTATTATTGTGCCCCATAGAATCCCTCTATTGTTATTTTTGTGGCTTTATATTATTATTGTTAGGTCGGTTTGGTTCTATTGTGACTCCATAGACTCCTATAATATAGAAAGGAGGTTTTGTCATTCGAATCATCTCAAGAATTGTTCATTTGTGTAATGTAAAGAAGGTTTTCCCTCGAAGAGGCCGAATTCTAAAGGCGTTGATCCTCTCTTTCTATATTTTTTGTGAGATGGTTTCCATAACAATTTGGTAATCAAAGCTTTGGGATTCTAGGGTTTCGCTGCTCCAAATAGGTCATCGTGGAATTTTCGCTATAACTTTTTTTCTGTGATGTTTCAGAAGTGAGAAACAAAACCCATTTGAGATGAAATCGCACTGAACCTCGGGTCCAAATTTCAGAGCTTTTCGCGCTATATTTGCAGAGATATGATCTAAGGAATTTGGTCTTTTTGCAAACTCCTGAATTACATTCCAAACAGGTGAACCGGGAAAAATCGTCATAACTTTCTCTCTGAGCATCGGATTGAAATTATGTAAGAAGGTATAGAAAGAGAACAGGTTTTAGTTTCTTGTATATATTTTTCAGTGCCATAGGTTGAAACAGTGACACGTGGCACTTCATACAAGTTTTCTCTTCTAGAAAGGTCTATAATCAAGTCATCGTGGGAGATTGTGCATAACTCTTTCTTAGAGAATCCAATTTGGATCAGACTAGTGGCATTGGAAAGAGGACGCAGGGGGCTACTATAGATCACAATTTTAGAACTGGATGATCCGAAATTACAGAGATACATTAGATTCAATATCAAGCTCCTATAAAGTGAAAAAGGTGTGTAGTTTTTTTAATTTTTGCTTAAGCTTGGTTTGAATAATTAGTTTGAAGGAATTCAAAGGGGCATAGTAAAGCATTATTATTGGTAATTGATGCCCCGAGAAAAGAAAATGCAAACACCTAGTAAGCAACCTAAAAGCTCTAGCATGACTCATGAAGAAGAGGAAGAGATGCAACATGATATATCAAAATTACGAGACCAAGTGCAACAAGTGTCACTTGCACAAAAAGTAACAAAATCTAAGATGAAAGATGTAGAAGCTAAGATGGATGGTTTAAAAAAAGGTGTAGAAGCTAAGATGGATTGTTTAAAGAAAGGTGTAGAAGCTAAGATGGATGGCATGGAAGCTAAGATGAATGGCATGGACACTAAAATGGATGGCATGGATGATAAGATGGAAGAATTGAAGATAAAATTGAATAAGTTGCTACAAGAAATGGTCACTAATGGTGAAAGGGTAGTAAAGGAAACTCATGATGAGAACAAAAGAAATGTTAATCATGATTCCATAGACTCTAATGTTGGATCGAAGACCCACCATATTCCAAAAATCGATATGAGGAAGTTTGATGGCAAGGATTCCACAACATGGATATTACAGATGTAGCAATTTTTTGATCTCAATAATGTGCAAAACACACAAAAGGTACGTATTGCAACTTTATAGTTGGAACCAAATCAGTTTGTATGGTATCAATGTCTTTGCTCTCGTAAACAAATGATCACTTGGGCAATGTTTACAGAATAATTGACAGCACATTATGAGGATACAAAAAGCAACACTTTTTTTAGCCAATTGATAAGTCTCAAACAAAAGGGTTCAATAATGGAGCATATTGAGGAGTTCCAAAAATTGAACATAAGGGTAAAATAATATTCTAGAGGAGCATAGGATTGATCTGTTCATAGGGACTTTAAAGGATAATATCCAACATGATGTTCACTTCTGGGAACCTAACTCTTTAGAGAAGGCATTGAGGTTAGCAAGAAAAATGGAAAGCAAAACTATGGAAACTATGAAGCATACCACTCACAACTATAAATATGGAAGTGTTATTGTGCCTGGCCATCCACAACCTATAAAGTTGACACCACAACAATTGGAAGAAAAAAGAGCAAAAGGGATTTGTTACAGTTGTGATAGCAAATACACTAAAGGTCATAAGTGAGCTGAGAAGAAATTATTCTACATAGATTGTGAAGAGGAAGAAGAAAAGGAGCAATAAAGGTCAAAGGAAGAGGATATACTCTAGGAACAAAGCCTAGATAAAGAAGAAATGAATCTGACCATATCTTGTAATGCATTGGTTGGAATTACCACTCCTCAAACCATCACGATAGAAGGACAAATCAAGAAGAAAAAGGTAATAGTGTTGATTGATTCGGGAAGTACAAACAATTTTATTCATTGTAAGGTAGAAAAAGAACTGAATTGCTTCCTATATCTAGCACCAGAGTGTCAAGTGATGATTGCAAATGGACGAACAATAAATTGCTCTGGAAAGTGCCATAATATCAAGCTATCCATGGGAGAATATGTATTGACTAGCCCAATGCTTTCCATTCCAATGGGAGGTGTTGATGTTGTACTAGGAGTCTAATGGCTACAATCCTTTGGTACAATAGCTTTTAATTTTCAAGAATTTTTCATGAAATTTTCTGCCAAAGGAAAGGAAGTTGAATTAAGGGGTATTCTAGGGAAACCGGAAAAGATAATCAACTCTAATGGTATGACAAAGCTTCTAAAAAAGGAACAAAGAGGTGTAATTGCTCAATTATGTTTGCTAGATGTTTCCACATCAGAATCATCTATTTCTCCAAATCTCCAAAAAGTTTTTGACAATCATTCCAAGGTATTTGAGACTCCCAAAGGTCTCCCGCCTATTCGTGATCATGATCATGCTATTCATCTGATTCTAGGAAGTGTTCCTCCAAACATCAGACCGTACATATATCCCTATGCCCAAAAGAGTGAAATTGAACGTATGGTTTCAGAAATGCTAGAGGCTGGTATAATTCAACCTAGTCAAATTTCTTTCTCTACTCCAGTACTATTGGTGCACAAGAAGGATAGAACATGGTTGTCTGGATTATGGGGAACTCAACAAGCTCACTATTAAAGATAAGTTTCCCATTCCTGTCATTGATGGATTATTGGATGAATTGCATGGATCAATTTACTTCACCAAGTTGGATCTTCATTTAGGATATCATCAAATCAGAATGAAGATTGAAGACACTCCGAAAACAGCATTTAGAACTCATGAGGGTCATTATGAATTTTTGGTCATGCCTTTTGGCCTTACCAATGCACCTTCTACATTTCAAGGTTGATGAATTCCATTTTCAAACCATTCCTTAGAAAATTTGTGTTAGTATTTTTTGATGATATACTAATCTACAGCAAGTCTTGGAAGGATCATGTTGAACATGTTGATAGGGTGCTACAACTATTGGAGGACAAACAATTATATGCAAAAAGATCCAAATGTTTCTTTGGAGTACAAGAGGTGGAATATCTAGGTCATATTGTGTCTCATGAAGGAGTTAAGGTAGACCCTAACAAAATTAAAGCCATTAAGGAATGGAAAACCCCCACACCCATAAAGCATCTGTAAGGATTTCTCGAGTTGACAGGGTATTATCGCAAGTTTGTTAAGAATTATGGGAGAATAGCAGCACCTCTAACAACATTATTGAAGAAAGATGCATTTTCATGGACTTCAGAAGCAACAAAGGC
>APFE030057200.1:22619-77637 GCA_000404065.3 Pinus taeda
CAAGGTGTTGCAAAATATTGGTACTATGGCATACAAATTGGAGCTTCCTGCAGCGTCTCGAGTGCACCCAGTTTTCCATGTTTCATGTTTAACGAAGGTTATAGGTGACAAGCTCCCAGTTCAAACAATATTTCCAGAACTTGACAAGGAAGGAAAAATTATATTGGAACTGGAAGCAGTCATAGAAACAAGAACTCGATAGCTACGAAATCAATCAATTTCGAAGTATCTCATCAAGTGAAATAACTTATTCACTGAAGATTCCACATGGGAGGATGAGAATTTTATACAGAAGCATCCATAACTACTCAAGCATTGATGGCAACACTTTTTTGAAGGAGAGGAGCATGTTAGGTCCCTATAATACTAGTGATTACCCCATTACTATTGTAGTTGTATCCCTTATTAATATTGTTGAGCCCCTATTGTTCCCATATTTTCATTACTGTGCCCCATAGAATCCCTCTATTGTTATTTTTGTGGCTTTATATTATTATTGTTAGGTCGGTTGGGTTATATTGTAACTCTGTAGACTCCTATATATAGAAAGGAGGTTTTTTCATTTGAATCATCCAAGAATTGTTCATTTGTGTAAGGTAAAGGAGGTTGCCCCCTCGAAGAGGCTGAATTCTAAGGCGTTGATCTCTCTTTTATATCTTTTTGTGAGTTGGTTTCATAACACTGAACTAGAAAATAAATAACAAAATAGTGAGTAAGCTAGTAAATAGTGCATTTTCATTACTTCAACCTTACTCTGTTTGGAAAAAAAATCGTTTCCTTTCATGGAATGTGTTGGAGGAACAAGACTTCACAATTGAGTTTTAACATTATGTTATTGATCAAAACTAAAAGAAATCAACCTAAGTTAGAAACACTGCTAAAAGTAAATGGTGAAATTAAAACTAAACAGAAAGTGAATGGAAATAAAACCTCCCTCAGTGCAGGGGCCCTCTACAACTGACTAGGTTGAGCTGCTAACTAATTTAAAATGCTCTCTTAAATGATCATTGGTCAACACACGATTTTATATTATAGAAAGGAATGAAGTCAAAAAATACAGAGCTGAAAGTCTGAACTTTAATACATAAAACTATTCAAACCCCCCTCGGTTCTGTACAACCAGTATTTAAAAGGAAATAATCATAACTTTTTTTGAGGAAAATTAGCTACAGGTGGCCTATACGTATTACAACAGGACTACGTAAACGTCTGATCAACTATATGTGACTTAAATTTGAGAGAGATGTTTACAACGGAACCGTTAACACAGGTGGTTGATCTGAGTTAATGCTGCAATGGAAATGTTATATTTATTGATTAACCACGAAAGAGCAGACGAAGAGTCCTATTGCTTCCAGGTATCATATGTTTGACTCCACCTTTGACTACGATATTAAGCTTGCTTTCTTATCGATCCGGGCTGAGTGACTAGGATAGAACCCATGTGGAGACTATTCTAGAGCTGCCCATGTGGCCGAATTCTTCATTTGACACCTAGAACCTGCCATACCATGGAAGTAGCTATGGAATACACAGTTAGTTGCAGAATAGGCTACGTTCTGTAGCTAATTTGCAAAAATTTATTCAAATATAAAAAACATAAAAATATAACCTGTCAATCATTTAATTCCCTCAAGACAAAGCCTATCATTTATCATTGATGGGGATCTGTAATCTTATGGAAAAGCAAGGGAAAGAAGTGAGAAAAGTTGTTAAGGAGAGGGTAATTCTAAGTTTCAACATACCCCCACTGCAATATCATTGCGTGTCCTCATGCAATTTGCCAAAAATTTGAATTCTTCTTTCCTAGTACATCTAATTTTATTCTTTTGCTCTTCTTTGAAGTGACTTCCATTCTGAGTTTCTTCATAAGAAGCTTGTATTTAAGGTTGTTGACTGTTATGTTCAAACTTCTATTCTTCCTCTTCAACTTCCTATTCTTCTTATACCACAACCCTAGATGCAGAATTGTATTATCATGAATAGCATTACCCAGTTTACTTTGTTCCCTCAAGGTTTCATTTTCTTTCTTGATATGTCTATTAAATATCTCTAACTCATAGATTTCCTGTTTAAGAGAGTCAATTAGTGGTTCTTGTGGATTGACAAAGGGTTCTGGATTGACAAAGGATTTTGGATCCATTGAGGCACTTTTCTTCTCCAGTGATTCTATATAGTCATATATTTGTTGCTGCACTGGGTCTATGCCTGGAGATCTTCTGTTGGGGCTACCTTTGAAATAATGTTCAGGAGAATTTTGAGGACTATGTGTAGATGGAACATTTTCCAGAAATGGCATTGGGGTTTCTTCTTCTAACTTTATGAACTCCATCCCCTTTGATGATATCTTCTTTACCATACCTCGGTGTCTAGAGCTCTTCTAAGTTGTAGAGGACTTACATTCTCCTCCTTTGTACCATTTTTCTCCTTTCTTATCTTTTCTTTTCTCTTGATTTGTTTCCTAGTCTCTTTCAATTCTTCAAAGATTAATTTTTCATCATCTTGTTGTAATGAAGATTTAGGTTCGTTTCCAATAGTTTCACCAGCTGTCTTTTTCATCTTCACTTTTTGCTTGTTTTTCTCCCTTATCTCTGTCAATTTTTCAGAGACTAGCTCTTCATCATTTTTTTGCATTGAGGACTCAGGTTTGCTTTGAATGGTTATATCCATCTTCTTTCTCCTACTCCTTCTAACATTACCCTCTTCAGGTGACTCTGGTGCCTCTTGGAAATATTTTCTTATTAGGAAATTTTCCCCGGTATCTCCTATTCTTTTCAAATGAAACTTAACCAGTATCTTTACCAACCCATGATGGTACATGGTTGTGTCTATGAATTATATTTTCTTCTGTACATTTGAAGCCATCCTTATTAAACTCTTTAGCAGGAAGAAAGGGAGATTGATTTCTCCATTTTCTAGAAAGTTCATTAATAAACGTATATGGTAGACATACATGCACCCGAATCTCCCCTCACAGGTAATGAATTTATGTAATATCAAAAGCATGCTTCTCCATTTACTTTTAAGTGCTGAAAGAGGAATTCATTTTCTAAACATAGGGACATCCATAATTGGGTTCCTAAGGATTACTTTCCATGATTCACTGTGGAATTCCTTGTTTTTGAACCATGTTTTGTCTTGGTAGTTCTATAGCCTCTATTATGTAGGATTATGTTACTACAAACTTAATGTCTCCAATTTCTACTTTTGTGCCATCAAATGATCTAGCCAAATATTTTGTGATCTCTTTGTGGAATCCATCAAATTGTTCAATGAAGTTGAGCCATCCAACCCTCTGCAGCATTTCCTTGAGTTGTGGGTATCCTTCCATATATTTTTCTCCTACTGGCTCTATCCTGACAATGAGTCCCATGGCTTCTGTTTCGCAAAATTTCTTAACCTTCAGAATTACTCTCCTAATCTATGAAATGGACTAACTGCAAGTATGGTGAAAAAAAACTATAGGTTTGCATGGAATAAGTAGATGGTGAGGGTTTGGAGAGACGTGGATAAGTTGGTCACATCGTAGCCATGACCATTAACAAATGGAGTTATTAAGGATTGTTTAGGTACAGAGTATGGAGAGTGTAGCAGAGATGTGGTATGATGAAGTTATTATGGACCGTTTGGTACCGAGTATGGAAGATGTGGTGGATATGTGTTATGATGAAGTGGCAGTCAAATCAAATGATGACTCATTAAAGAGACATATGATTATTCATATTATACATGCCTTATGTTTTTAACTCGCTATTTGAAATAAATTTTCCATTTTACCTTTAGAACTTAACCTTCTACTTGATAAGTCTTTTGGTGTTGATCCATAGGTACCTTTTAGCATGTTTGGTCTCCAAAACTTGATTCTTCAATTTCCTGCATTCATGATTTATTTGTGAGTTTTATAATTGTTCCTGAGCTGATAAGTAAGTTGTAGCTGCAAAATCAGATTAGCTGCAAAATGGAGTCAGCTACAGAATGTGAAAATAAGGAAAAGTGAAGTATGGCTATGGAATATGAGTGTAAAAATGAAATGGAAATGGGTTATGACAGTGAGATGGAATGAGATGTAAAATAAAATGGGAAATAGTGTGAGATGGAGTAAAACTGTACAAATAAAATGTAAATGAAATATGACAATGAGATGAAATGGAACTGTAAAATAAAATGAAAACAAAATGAGACTATGAATTTGCAGATTATAAACTGCAAATGAATGCAACTTTTTGTCACTACTTATTATAGAAAGGAAATGGAAAATATAGGATGTCATAAATCTCTCATTTTCACCCTATATTTTATGTATAAGTATGCCAATCAATGATTGGTTTTCAAACTCATACAATATTTTTTTATATTTTTTTATATTTTTATTTTTATTATTATTTTTTTAGGAAAAATAAAGGCTAAGTTAGTGGAGAAGAAGAATTCTTCTTCACTAGCTTCATTTCATAGTTATTCTGGAAAATCTTAATAAACTCCTCTCTTGAAATTGGCTTCTGATATAACTTCAACCGATGACCATTCACAAGAAGAGGTATTTGCTTCCATCTATTGTCCTTATCCGCACTACTCTGTTATTAAACATTCTTCAATCTCATATAGCCCAAGCCAATGAGTCTGAAACTTCCCTTGAAAATTTTGAATTTTGAATCGAACAAAAGTGCCTAATCTCCTGTTTGAAACTTCTCCTTTATATATTTATCATGCCATTTAGCCCTTTGCTGTTGGACTATATTGGTTCTTTGAACTGCATCTTGCCTAATTTCATCAAGCTCATTCAGTTGCTCCAATCTATGTTTTTGTGCCTCTGATAAATCCAGTCCCAATTGGACTGCCATCTTGAAGGTTTTGATTTGAAACTTTATAGGGAACAGGACTTGTGTTCCTCCATGTAGTTCTATAAGCTCATAAGGCTTCAAGAATCGTTTTTACCCAATCTCTTCTATGTAGATGCACAGTCTTAGTGAGAATTCCTTCAATCACCTTATTTGTAGATTCAACTTGACCATTTGCTTGTGGATGATAGGGGGTAGATTTCCTATGTTTGATCTTGTAGTCTTCCACAAGACTCTTCACCATTTTAAATGTAAATTGAGATCCCTGATATGTCACAATTTCTCTTGGAACACCGAAACGAGTGAAGATGTCCTCAAAAAGAAAATTGACTACAGATTTTTCATTAGAAAAAGGTAATGCTTTAGCCTCTACCCATTTAGTGACATAATCAGTGCATACCAATATATATTTCTTTTGCTTAGATGGGGGATTAATTGGTCCAACAAAATCCAAGGCCCATTTTTCAAAAGGTTCAATGACTACCTGAATTTGTAGTGGAATTTAATTTGAAGAAGCAGGTTTTCCTACCCTTTGGCAGTTGTCACACCTCTTGACATATTATTTGGCATCTTTGACGATGGATGGCCAATAATGTCCTAAAGAAAGGACTTTATAGGTTGTCCTCTTGTCAGCAAAGTTTCCACCACACGGTTCATCATGACATGCCTTAAGAATCTTAGGAATTTCACCTTCCCTAACACATCCTCTGATCTGGACCTGTTTTATACAATTCATTAGTGATGAAATATCTCTCACTTATTTGAATGATTTTACTTTTCTCTCTAGGAAACAAATGTGAAGGCAATTTCCCTGTGACTAAGTAATTGGCAATATCTGCAAACCAAGGGGTCTGAGTAGTCATTGCAAAAATATATTCATCAGGAAAATTATCTTCAACCAGAGTGTCATCTTTGATATTTTGAATTCTGGACAAGAAAACAACAACTGTGTTTTGTTTTCCAGGTCTATCTAGCACAATAGTATTGAATTCTTGCAAGAGTAATAACCATCTTGTAACTCTGCCATTAGTAATAGGTTTATTCATTAAGTATCTAATTGCAGAGTGGTCTGTATGAATAAAGGTTTCATAGCCTGTTATATAATGTTTGAACTTATTGATAGCATGAACAATAGCTATAAATTCCTTTTCAGTTACAGTATAATTTAACTTGATGGGAGTCAAACTCTTACTTGTATAGTAGATGGCATAGGGAATAAAATCTTTTTGTCCTAATACAACTCCCAAAATTGTATCTGAAGCATCTGTTGAAATGTGGAAAGGTAGTTTCCAATTTGGACCTCTCAAGATGGGTGCTTCAGAAATTTTTTCTTTTAAAGTCTCAAATGCTAACTAGCAATCAGGATTCCAATTGAATTCACAATCCTTGGTGAGTAATTTGAAGAGTGGGGATGCGATTTTAGTGAAATTTTCTAGAAATCTTCTATAGTATCCTGTAAATACTAGAAAACTTCTAACATCCTTTTGACGATTTGGAATTGACAATTTAGAGATGACTTCAACTTTACATTTATCAAATTTAAGTCCATCTCCTGAAATGTGATGTCCTAAAACAATCCCTTCTGTAAACATCATAAAACATTTTTCATGGCTTAGTGAAAGGTTTTCTTCCTTACATATTTTAAGAACTTTTTCCAAATTTTCTAAAGCTTCTTAAAATGTATTCCCATAGACTGTAAAGTCATCCATGTATACCCCTACACAATCATGTATTAGATCAGAAAAAATTCCTTGTATTTCTCTTTGGAATGTTGCAGGTGCATTACATAATCCAAAAGGAAATACTTGGTAGGCATAGGTTCCCCATGTACAAGTAAATATGGTTTTATCTTGATCTTCAGGTGTCACTTGAATCTGATTATAACCACTAAAACCATCCAAGAATGAGAAATACTTCTTACCTGCTAATGTATCTAACACCTGATCTATAAAGGGAAAATGAAAATGGTCTTTAAGGGTAGCTTTATTCAATTCTCAACAATCAATTCATACCCTACACTTACCATTCTTTTTAGGCACAATCACTAAAGGGGAAACCCATTGGCTTTCTGAAATTGGGTAAATGAAGTTTACATTCAGCAGTTTTTGCAACTCTTCTTTCACAATTTCCCTAATATTTGGATTCATCCTTCTTTGAGGTTGTCTCGTAGGTTTATAATTTTCCTCAATGTAGATGTGATGTATACAAATCTTAGGACTAATTCCTTTCATGTCAGTATATTCCCATGCATATGCAGCAGAACGTTGTTGTAATGTTTTAATTAGCTTTTCTCGTTGTAATTTCTCCAAGCTATTGTTTATGTTCAATGTTCTCCCTAGCAAGATTTCAATTATAGAGCTACAAAATTCTTCCATAGAATAAAGAGACATCTCCCTAGATGACAACTATTCTATATTGGATTTTTCTTGGAATTGATCATGTTCATATTTTGGAGATGATTCAAAATTTTCCATTGTATTCAAGATTTGACTATCTTCACTAACGTCTAAAATAGTAAAGAGAGGTTGAATGCCATTTTCATCATCAATCCATTCTTTGTCATCTATTTCTGTGATTGTTCTTGCTGGAGGATATAGAGTGAATTTCTTAGTTGAATACCCATTAGAAATATACATGTCACCATATCTACAACTAATGAAAGCATCAGTTGTGGCCAGTAACTAACTAATTGAAAATTCTCTCTTAAATGATCATTGGTCAACACACGATTTTATATTATAGGAAGGAACGAAGTCCAAAAATACAGAGCTGAAAGTCTAAACTTTAATACATAAAATTCTTCGAACCTCCCTCGGTTCTGTACAACCAGTATTTAAAAGAAAATAATCATAATTGTTTTTTAGTAAAACAAGCTATAGGTGGCCTATATGTATTACAATAGGACTGCGTAAATGTCTAATCAGCTACATGTGACTTAAATTCAAGTGAGATGTTTTCAACATAACCGTTAAAATAGGTGGTTGATCCAAGTTAATGTTGCAACATAACTGTTAGATTTATTGATTAACCACAAAAGAGCAGATGAAGAGTCCTATTGCTTCCGAGTATCATATATTTGACTCCACCTTTGACTACGATATTGAGCTTGCTTTCTTATCGATCTGGGTTGAGAAACTAGGATAGAATCCATGTGGTGACAATTCTAGAGATGCCGATGTGGCGAGATTCTTCATTTGACACTTGGAACCTGCCAGACCATAGAAGTAGCTACGGAATACACAGTTAGTTGTAGAATAGGCTGCATTCTATAGCTAATTTGCAAAAATTTATTCAAATAGAAAAAACATAAAAATATAACATGTCAATCATTTAATGCCCTCCTTAAGACAAAACCTATAATTTATCATTGATGGGGATCTGTAATCTTATGGAAAACCAAGGGAAAGAAGTGAGAAAATCTGTCAAGGAGAGGGTAATTCTGAGGTTCAACAACAAGTGTAAGAGACACACATGAAACTGACATGCATGCATGACAACCTCACAACCCATCTAGTTCGAGGGGTGAAACATGCTCTGATACCACTCTGTAATACCCTCCTCCCACATCTACCCAAGAAACCATCCAACCCAGGTAAACATGCGACAAGAGGCCACTATGATATGATTTGACCTCCTAATTCATGTTAAGGAAATGGAACTAATGGAAACACACCATACAAACATCCAACATCAGTATTAGGACCCTCAGGAACCAACCCAATCTTTCTACCAACTAGCCCTTGGGTCCCACTAACATTTTGGACTAGTTGACCTCTGGATGCTCTCATGCTATGGGCATGACAACGTTCAGGGACCTCTGAATGCTCTCATGGGCCTGAAATCTAGAATCTAGGGACTCTTTTTGTCAGTGTTGTGCCAACGTCTCTGAAATTTGAGACACTTTTTTAGACCCAGAGCTTGGGTCATTACCCAAAATTGAATCAGATCTTTAGAACAGTTAAAAACAAGGAAATGATAGTATAAATACAATCACTTGAATGAGACCTTGACTAGACCCCTACTAGCCATGATAGGAAATCCTCCAAGCATATCATGAATATGCAATCTATAGGTGTAAACAACAAATCTGAGCATAGGGGTCTCATAATTAGCTGAGAATCGCCGAGATAAATTGATGCCTTAGCATATTAACTGCCATTTCATCCATTAGTTCATAGATACACTAGTCATTCATTTACAAGTAAAAAATAATGAGAGCTATACATAGCTATTTTCATAAAACACATATATAACCAACATAATAGCAACAAAAATACCAATGAAATCGCAACCATATAAACTATCTATAATCCAATATAATACTCATAGGAATATGAGGAGAAGTAATCTCATATTTATGATGCAAAATCCAAACCCGGGATGGGACTTCCACATTCCACTCGACCGTAGAATAGTTGAGCCAAATATCTCTTCAGTCATTCACCTCTGTG
The DNA here is from genome assembly GCA_000404065.3 of Pinus taeda. Classification (NCBI taxonomy): domain Eukaryota; kingdom Viridiplantae; phylum Streptophyta; class Pinopsida; order Pinales; family Pinaceae; genus Pinus; species Pinus taeda. The sequence goes on from APFE030057200.1 coordinate 31,906, forward strand.
CCATATTCCAAGCATGAATGTGGGATCTCATAGAACATGTCAATCCAAAACTAGCCAACGCTTCTTGAGGCCATCCACCTCAACCCATCAAATAGTGATTCCACCTAACGGTCATACATCACAAAACCATCATCGAATTGATCTCTATCCAAGCCTTCGAGGGCTTCCAAATCATGTTTCTAGCTAAGGCTTCTAGGATTAGTAACTCAACCCACAACTTTTATAGGGATTCCAGAGCATTTTTCCAACCAAGGCTTCTAGGACTAGTAACTCAACCCAAGCTATTATAGGAATTCCATAGCATTTGTCCAACCAGGGCTTCCAAGACTAATAACTCAACCCAAGCTAAGGAAACATGAGAACCAACCAAAACAAAATGAGGGAAACAAATCCACAATCACCATGGCTATCCAGGAAACGGCAAGGGCATGCAATCCACTACCAATCCCAACCATCCTCCATGCCAATGATAAATCAAAACCAACAAACCACATACATACACCATGCATCCAAAAACTAGTGAGGAAAACATACATGCAACTCAATACCTCCAAGCAAATCCTCTTGTAGCTGTTGATCCCGATGTCCTCTTGGACTTTCCTACTCTTTCTTTGCCTTCTTGGTCCAAAATCCAAGTATGCCAAACCCTCCAAGAGTGCTCCAATAAAATTCTAAGTCTCTAAGAATATGAGAGAGAGAGAGAGAGAGAATAATGATTGAGCTCCAAAACTGAACTGACAAAAAGTTACAAACTAATCCTTAGAATCCTTTTTATAAATGAGGCCTCTATTTTCTTCATTTTCCATTATTTTCCTTCAATTTCCTCCTCACATGCAACATGTGACCTTTCACCTCCCTTTTCTCCTAATTTCCATTATTTTCATAAATAAATGTGCCAAAATTCCATTTTTCCTTTCCAAAGCCTTAGCCATTGCATTTACCAATTTCCTTAGCCATTAATAACCAAATGAACACCAACACTAGGATGTCTCACCAAATATTTAGCTTGGAATAAGTGTCCCATCAAATGTGGTTATTATTTTTCATTTATTAACTTTTATCACATGGAATTTTCACCAGGGTTGTTACACCAACCCGACTCTATGAGTAGTAACTCAACATGCCAAGGGCTCTAGAATGTTTGTCCAACCTAGGCTCAAAAGCTAGTAACTCAAGCCAAGTGTTTCCAGAGCTTTCAAAGTGTTTGTTCCAACACACGACCATAAGGAATTATGAGCACCAACCAAATGATGAGTGCCAGTATTGCAACAAGAATGTTGCAACTCCTTAGGCTACCAACTTTACTTCATCAACTTGAGGTTCATACAAGCTTGGAGGCGACAATTTTTTATAACATATAGATGTAATGGTCTACTCTTTTCACTGTTCAATTGGGGCGATAGACCACTAGGGTTTCTCAAACTAGTCTTCTATTGACTAGAAGAAGTATGACTACCAATTAGAGAAGGGAAAATTATCCTAAATGAAAGAAACAAAATGTTGCCTATTTTAAAGAATGAAATATTGAAATGGAAGATGCTTGTAAAGTAATATGAAACCCTCTATCTAATTATTCACACATTTTTCTTGCAAAACAACCTTAGATTAACCCTATTTATCACATGTGATGATTCAAACTACTAAGCATGGAATCTTATCTAGGGAATATCAATTGCTGCATGCATGTGCTAATTAAGAAATAAAAGAACTCGTTTTCTTTATCTTTTCGTTTTATGAATGTAAATGTTAATCTTCACTTGCTCTTTGGCAGGGGAGAGAGGTATGGAGGAAGATTTTTAGAATTGGCTTAATGGTATGGAGGTCAAGTAGAGGCCTAATCCCACCTTCAATGATGATTTTTCTAAGTTCAGGCTCAAAACAGGCTGCTACAAGATTTCCTATAGGAAAACTACAAGATGTCCTAGTTCTCCTACAGGATCCCCTGTTTTACTATAGGAACATGCTAAGATATTAGGAAGTAGTTTATAAGGTGGAATGAAGCTTGGGAAAGGTAGAGAATGGGAGAATAAGGCATGGAGGGGGTGAACATTATTCATAGCTCAATCAAGTGCTTTGATATGGTTGAATTTTCTCAATGGAAATGGTGATTTTCACTTATAAAACAAGAATTCCAATTGAGATTTTAGTGGATTTTGGCAAAATGGGTGGATAAGGCTTGGATGTGACAAATGAGATGAGGTCTCCCTGCAATGTAGAAGCTCCTATAGCAACACACATTCTTGTCTTCATCTATACAAAAATTCATATATACATAGGAAAGATTTATTAAATGGAAGAAAACAAATCTATTACCATCTAATGGCTACGTGCATGAATGGAAGTGCTTTGAAATCAATACAAGACCTAAGAGATCATAAATGGAAATTGCAACTTATCCTGGGAAAATTATAGATAATTACCTACTCATCAAGAAGCACTAGATTATGCAGCAAAGAAATACTTATGTTTTTGGGTTGTATGAAAGTGTCCCTCAAGTCATGATCCCAAAAGAGAGAGATGAGGTGAAAACCACTATCACCAACTTTTCTGAAATTTATTATGTCACTATGATACCATTGTTCTAACTATCCACAAATGGAAGCAAACTAATTAATCATACCCATATTTGCAAACTAACAACACCAAAATCAGTTCAGCAGCTAACTATGAATGTAATCTAAGCATATAGCTACAAAAATAGGAACCTATGCTACCAGGGTTGGGCCCTAACCCAAGAGCTTCAGCCCTATGAGTCAACTCAGTGCTACATCAAAAGAATGCTTCTCACTTTCATTAAAATATAAAAAATACACAAGAGTGATCAGTCATAATGTTTCAACTCAAAAATGTTTCTTGGCTACAATGAACAAAAATCGAATCATAATGAGGCTCTAGGCCTTCTTATTTATACAACTGAAGTTACCAATAACTTCCTTAAATTTAAGGAGGCTTGGCTCCCAATCTCAAGATCAACTGGTCTTCAATTATCACTGGCTTGGTTTCCAATCATCTTAATGGCTCAGCTGCTTGCAACTCCGAGATGATGAGATTCTATGGAGAAATATTCTAGTGAGTGAGGAGTTAAGGAGGGAGTTCCCATCTCCTGAAATCCCTCTTGCTTGTCTCCTTTGAGTTCTTGCATTTTAATTATCCAAAATTTTATCCCTCTTGCTTGTCTCCTTTGAGTTCTTGCATTTTAATTATCCAAAATTTTCTCCAAAACTTGCAATCAATGCACATTATACCACTAGACATGACGTCTCATCTTTACCCTTATCATTAAGAAAAATATAACAAAACATGTAAAGAATTATGAGAAAAGTTGATTTTAGTAACCTAGAGAGTTGTATTAAGGTCTATATAATTTACCCATTGATGAGCCTCATCATCACCCCCTATTGAAAGTGTTGCTCATCCTCTGAGCAACTCAATCTATGTCCATATATTCCATTGGTTTGGTGGCCCCCCCTAACATTCGAGGCTTTTGTTGTAGTCTCCTCCTCTTTTGGATTAAACCCTAAATTCTTCTCTATCTCCTCCCACTGCTTTCATTATTCTTGTTCCTTTCTCCCTTCTAACATACCCAAAAGCAATGATGGACTGAGTTTCAAGCCAATCCAGCTGACTTTGAGTCTCTACATAGCTTTCTTATACATTGGGGTCCTTTCTAGTGAATCCCTCATTCTGTCAGGAGAATGACACACCCTAATCTTTAGGCTGTAAGGCAAGGTGTTCCACCTCCTTTGGCAAGCTTGTTAGCTTTCATCCCCTAGCAATCTCAACAGGTCCTCAAAATGAGTGGTTGTTTGCTCTTGTGCAACTAGGTATCTTGGTGCAAGCTAGGTGATCTGATTTATAATATTAGATTGTTGTGCTAAGATCCTAATTAGATTAGAAACAAAATGCTTTCATTGTGCTTAAGGATTCATGAATTTTTGCAAGTGAAATGATGATTTTTTATGTTAATTTTATGAGAAATTTAACATAAATAAGAGGTTGAACAACAACATAAACATGTACAGAACATCATCAAAAACATATTACAACAAGAACATGATAAAGGATTTCACCAATTTTGGGCTACGTCTCCTTGGTCTAGCTTCCAATGGAGTGGGCCTCTCTATTATGCTCAAAAATGTAAAAAAAGATGTGTTTACAATGCTCAAATGCTTCTGAAACCTACTCCAATGAGTTCAGAGTATTCAAGCAATACCAAGATGTATTCACATGGACATATGATGAGCTCAAAAATTATAAGATGTAAATAATACAACATGTGATTCCAATCAAAGAGTGGGCCAAGCTATTTCAACAAGAGTTACCGAAGGTACACCCGATGCTTGAGCCTCTGATTCAAAAGGATTTAAGGAAACTGCTAGATGATCGGATCATATATAAAGTGCAACATTCTACCTAGGTGTCAAACTTAATCCTAGTGAGAAAGAAGTCTAGGGAAATATTCTTGTGCGTTTATTTTCGCAACTTGAACCACACCTCGGACAAGGATAATTACCCTATTTCATCTATGGAACAGATGTTGAAAATAGTATCAGGGTCAAAGATGTTTTCTTGTTGGATGGATATTCTAGTTACAACCAAGTTCTAGTCTTAGATCCTGACATACTAAAGACAACATTTTGCACGAAATGGGGTACATTTTCATTTAAAAGAATGCCATTTGGGTTGATCAATGTCGATGAAAAATTTTAATGTGCCATGGACATCGCATTTCATGGACTGATCAGACAAAGTGTAGTAGTCTCTCTTGATGATGTCATAGTATTTTCCAAGAAGAGATCCGACCACATATGCCACCTGAAGAAACTTTTAAAGCGATGTCACAAATACGAGATATCACTTAATCCAAAAAAGAGTATTTTCGTAGTGTCTGAGGGTAACCTCTTGAGCCATATCATTGACAAAAGTGGGTTTAAAGTAGACCTAAAGAGGTGAACACAATTATGTAGATTCCCTTCCCTGTGAACAAGAAAGCAATGTCGTCCTTCCTGGGGAAAATTAACTTCCTCCCCAAGTTCATCTCTGATTATGCTTAGATTGTGAAGCCAATACAAGAGATGGTAAATAAGGATGTGATATACAAATGGGATAAAGAGGAAAAGGATGTTTTTCCCCGTATTAAGCAAGCTATTGCATAAGCACCTACTTTATACAACCCATATTTTAGCAAATATTTTATGATCTACACCTTTGCTTATGACACTTCTCTCTTTGTTGTGCTCACGCAAAAGGATGACCAAAACAATGAGCAACCAATATATTTCATGAGCGCTAGCCTATAGGGATCTAAACTCAACTACCCCTCAATCAACAAGAAAGCTTATGTATTCTACAAGGTGGTGAAACGTTTCCAACCCTATCTCTTGAAAAGTCATTGAATCATATTTGTTTCACACCCAATAGTCAGATAATTTTTCGTTTAGCAAGAGTTGGGTGAGAGAAGAGCGAACTAGATGACCATTTTGCAGGAGTATGATCTAGAGTTCAAACTAGTTCACACAATTAAGGGTCACAGTCTATGTCAGCTAGTAGAAGAAGTAGTGGATGTGAAAGAACAATATTTGTCTAGTTGGGAGCATGAAATAGAAATGTACAATGTTGAGTGAACTTCCCCACTTCCATCATGAAATACTGGTACATGGATGTGCGCTAGTATCTCAAGAAAGAAACCTTGCCCTCTCACTTATCTGCATAGCAGAAGAGGGAACTCAAGTTAAAAGCATTATCTTATTAGTTGGTGGATGGGGTGATTTTTCAGAAGAACCATAATGAAGTTTTTCTCAAATGCTTGGAAGTGCACGATTCAAAGAAAGTGTTATGTGATCCCCACGATGGACCAACTAGGGGACAATTTGTGGGTAACACAATTGTGCACAAGGTTATGCGGATCGATTTCTATTGGCCCACGTTATTCAAAGATGTTCATGCCTATGCTTGCAAGTGTCTAGTCTTTCAAAGGTGTGATGAGAGAGGAAAGGGGTCAGCCACCCAATTACAACCTATTACAGGGGAAGAATCATTTCAACAGCCAGGCTTATATGTGATCAGTGAAATTTTTCCACAATTCGTCAAAGCATCACTGCTACATTCTGACTGCCTAGACTACTTTACACGGTGGACAGAAGTAGTTCCGCTCAAACAGGTGAATAATTAAGAATTCATCAACTTCCTTAAGAAGAACACTATTTCTAGGTTTGGCATTCTGACCTCACATTTTTTTGACAATGCAATGTATTTCTCATCATTAAAATTATATGAATTTGCATAGGAAAATGGAATTGTATTGAAATATTCATCAAATTAGTGTCTGTAGGGAAATGGTATTGTTGAGTCTACAAACAAAAACCTCATCCACATTATCAAGAAGATCTTTTTTTCTGAATAGAGGAACTGACACTCCACTTTGGTGAGTTCTTTATGGGATGACTAAATCATGCCAAAACCTTCCCTAAACACCTCTCCTTACTTATTGGTGTATGTAAAAGAAGCCATCCTACCCCTGAACATCTACTAATCGAAATTTGAATTAGGGGCAAAATTTTGCTCAAAAATAAAAGTGCTCAGAATTGCTCAAAACCTAAATGATTGTGTTCATCTCGGCAATACAATCCCAAAGCAACTCATTTCACTCAAAACAGATTTCATATGAGAAAGATAAAACCTATTGTTTGTTTTATCGAACAAGCAATTTTGGGTACAAGCTGACTCGGATGATGACTAGGCATGTGTACAACCCAATCAACAAAAAGAATATTCTAAGGAATATTACTCAAAATATTATTGTAATATTCTCACAGGTGGCTCAATTGGGATGTGAAAAGTGTTGGCATTGAATTGGTCAAAGGCATTTAGGTGGACCAATGAGAGCTTGACATGCGGCAAACATGGAGGCCGCCACGTGCCCTCTCAAAGGTCAAGTAAAAGTTTATTTGCAGGGCAGAGAATTGAACCTGAAACCTCACCCATACAAGCCTCAAGTTCCACTACTATTCCATAACCTTTTGACTTAACAAGTATGGGCTTTTGGTTTCATTTAAATGTTAATGCCAAAAGTTTGGAGGTAAACGGTTAACATTAACCTCCCCATGTGACCAACATTGCAAACCAACGACTAGTGCTAACACTAACCATGGATATTAACACTAATTAATTGTGATTATCCATTAATTAAGCGGGATTAACTTGGCAACAGTTTTTGCAAGTCTGTTAAATCCAGCATTCCTCTATTTTTGGTGGGGTTAACTGGAGTTTCTCTAGATTTGGTGGAGTTTTCCTATGAAAAACTGAAGAGACTATAACTTCTTCATTTTTCGACTAATTCTGTCTCAAAAAGAGTCATTCCTAGATTATTTGGATGCTCTGGACACAATGGAGCAAGTTGTAGAGGCAAAAAGGCACTTCTGTATGTTATTTTTCTACGTTGAAGTTTAAGGAAGCCTAGGGCTACCAGGAGAGGAGGTCAAGCCTAGATCAGCTGAAATCCAATTACAGAGCTTGGATAGTCATTTTTTGGGTTTTTTGGTCTTCTAAATTCAATAGAGTGGGTTACAAAGCCATTGGATCACTGTAGGTGCATGCAATCATAGAATTGACCATTAATCCAAAGAGGGCCTAGCCATTGAAGCAAGTCCAAGGAGATGTAGCCCAGGAGAGGTGAACTCCTTTATCCGCTTTGTGTTATGAGATTGTTGTGTTTTAATTCTCTACAATTTACTTGTTGTATATGTGTTTTAAACAGCTAATTAACTTCATAAATTTCTCATAAAAGACACTCAATACTTGACACATAATCCTTCACATTTTGGTTAATTTGAGACGATCCTAAACACATATTTTTAATATTGATGAGGGAGCTTGCATAGCATTAACAATTTTTCCCAATATTTCAGATCAAGTTGGTATCAGAGCCACTTGTTATCTCATTTTAACCATGAAATGGTTTGCCAAGGTTAGCCAGAAAATTAGCTATTGGTTTTGTATTTGTGCAAGGAGAATTTAACTGTGTGCAAGTTTATGTGTGTGAAGCTTTTTGATGCATTACAAGTGTGATGGAAGCCTCAACAAGTGATATTTCTAATCCATATTCCTTAGCAAGACTCTTTGATGAAGAGATGTTGCAATATTTTGTCATCATAAGATATATGGTGCAAGAGTTGTATGAAGATAGGAAGGAGACACTATATTTCAAGAGTAGTTGATGGCCATGAAGGAGGAGAAGCAAGAGCTTCTTGAAAAGATGCATGATATGGAGATTCAACTCCATGATGCCAAGGAAACCCTAGCCAAATATGTGCATGAAAATGAGGTATGAAATTCAATTTTATCTTCAATTTCCTCTCAAAATGAATGTTTTGGTTCTTTTGAAAGACATGCTAGAGGAATAGGGTCCAAATTATTAATGAAGATGGGATATGAAGGTAAAGGGCTAGGCAAACATGCACAAGGCATAGTTGAGCCAATTGTTGTTGAGGAAAGGCCTAAGTATTTGGGTCTTGGTTATGGACAACATGATGGAGAATGCTCCAAAGCCAAGGAGGTACATGAATGTGTTCCAAGAAGGACTTTCATTACATGTTCATTACCTCAAGCTTGTGAAGTTTGTGTTCATGAGAAATGAAATTATACCCACTTTGCAAGAAGATTCTCATACACATGCAACTAGTGGGGAAATGGAGAACAAGAGGATGTTGAAAGCTCTAAGGTCATTGAAACCATTGTTGGTATTCCAAAGAGAGCCACTACCTCATCAAATTCACCTCCTCAAGAAGGCGACAAAGGTGAATGTGCAAGGTATAAATATGCCTTTAATAAAGTTTCTTTTGATTATGATAAACATGGTAAATATTCACATAATATTTGGAGAAAATTTACATTTTCTTATTGTGGTTTGAATAACCATAAGGTTTCGAGGTGTTGGAAGAGGATAAACATACACAGGAAACTTTCAAAACAAAAAAGACAGATATCCAAAGTTTCATTGGATAATGGAAATCATGTTGAAAAGAAGACACAATTATTTTTCACTCATTGCCATAAGAAGGGTCATCTTGTAGACAAGTGTTGGACTTTGCATCCAACAAGTCATCCACGACATTTGAATAAGGTGGAGAGAAATTTTTGCAAGAATGGAAAAGAGGACTTCATAATTTATGTGGGTCACGATGATACACATGATGAAGTGCAGCTGAAAGAAGCGCCATTGAAATGGTTTGGAAAGAGATGGTTATATTTATTAACCAATTAAGGCCTTGCATTTATTTTGATAATTGATGAAAATCTTGCCTTATTGGTGCATTCCCTTGTTATTTGGATGCATTTCTTTTCTCTTGAAAGTATGATGCATATTGCATGAAGCAAGATGTTGAAAAAGTAGAGTTATGTTGACTCTCTTAGATGCAGCAAAGATGGCAATTTTCAACTACAAATTTGCCTGCATGTTGCATTCTTGAACTTGCATGTTTACGCCAAGAAGGTGTTTGAAAGTGGAGTATGTTGACTCACTTTATTGCAGCAAATTTGGTCATTTCAGCTCTTTAAGTACTCATACATACCAATGGGATTATTATACTTGTGATTGTACTTGTGAGAAAGTTGAGAATTGTTATACAAGCATGAGAGTTTGTGTGTGTGAACAATGGAATTTTTAATAGTTTCATTGTGCTTGAACATGCATGAGTGATTGACTTGTGTTGGTTGATTGCTTTGTTAACATGTATGTTGTCAACTTGAGAATTTTGATCATCTGCACATGCATGAGTGTCGGCTTGTGTGGTCGATTGATTGTTACATGTATGTTATATAGACTTGGAAGAGTTGATTTGGTCTCCAAATATGAAAGGGAGATGTGACAAATTGTTTCATGAGAATGTGGAATTCTTGTTGTAAATCGTCAAGCTGTTGTATTTGATTTTTCTTGACTTGAAAGTTAGTTGTTTGAAGAAGCATGTTTTGTCGACTTGTGTTTAGTCGATGGTTTATACACCAAGTTGTAAGAGTACATGGATATGTTCACATGATGTGACATTTGTTTCTTTGAAGAAGAAAAAGGAAAAGGTCATCAAGTTATATTCTTTCATGAGTGTTTTTCAAGGTTAATGGTGTTTCATGTGACAAGATGTCACGGGATTTTGGAACGTCCACGCTTAAGAAAGAGGCTCATGATTATCCTTCATTCTCAAATCATGACATGAGCAACATGTTAATACTTGAGGATGATGAAACCAAGAAGTGAAACTGGAGAAAAATGTCAAAAAAAATTGCAGTCATTGTAGACCATTTGATGTGTTGATGCCAAGAAGAAAAAGAGATGGTGAATACTACTGGGCTCCAGTATTACAGCAATATGCTGCAACTCATGGGACTCCCTCCTTTACTTTATATCAACCCAGTAGTTCGTAACAAACTTGGAAGCGACAGTGTTGTATGCACAAGAACTAGCTCTTGCTGCAGCTGTCACTTGGTCAGCTGGCACAAGTCCGCTAGGGGCTTAATCCAACTTCTATGAGCTCTGAGAAGAAAATTTTTAACTGATGGATGAAAGCTAACTCAAGGGAAGCTAATCTACTTGCAGAAAGAAATTGAAACGCTGAAAGGAAAGGCAAACCCTAGCAAACCCTAATTTTACCAGCTAGCCCTACTGATGCGAAAAAGAGGATGCAAACTACTGAAAGAGTTGTCATTACTTCTAGGAAGGTAAAATACATGTGTCCAAGCTACTTCTATCTGAAGAAAACATCTTTTTGTATTTTTGGTTGAGGTGTCAGATTTATCATGCATGTGCTTTCACTATTTTTGATTGTGCAGAGGTGGATCGGTGAGAGGAAATGCTTGCAGGAGGCTGGTAAGGTTCAGAGAGGGCCTAAGGGGTCCCTCGCACCCTTCCTGAGAGTTTCACAGAGTTTTTCTTTCAAGAAACCACTTTCGTGAGCTTCTATAGGAAGTCTGCAGGTGTTTTACAGGATGTTCTGGAATTTCTACAAGATGTCTGTAATTTTCTACAGGATGTTCAGAAATGGGATTTTGGAGAATTGATGGAGGAAAAAGGTGGAGGAATGTATGGAGGTGAGATAGGGGTGTGAGGAGGTCCAAGTCTTGGTGGATGGATTTGAGGAGCGGCGCGGATGGTTAGATTTGTTCAAGGAGGGATGAAATGATGTTGCACAACAAGATGAGAATCAGGGCAAAGTAAGCGAATGAGGCAAATGTGAGGTAAGGGTTCTAAGTGGAGGATGGAGCAGGTGGAGCTGATGGAGTATGGGCAGATGAAGAAGGCTAACAGGTGCTCTGCAAGTGGTTTTTCAAACTGGACAACCAAACACTTGGAAAATCAAAGGCCTAGTTACGTTAGTTTATTCTGACCTAGATAACAGCAAAGAAATGGAACAGAATTTTATTTGCAATGAAATCAGATGAAATGACTATGAAACTAAGCAATCATAACCCTAAGAATTCAATCAAAACTGATATCAAGTTCAGAAACTAAGAATCCAACACTACTAATTGCATGGTGAAGCAAAGACAATGTTTTTTTTGGCAGCAATGTCACCTTTGTCCCAGCTCACGATCCCATTGAGGGAGAGGTGAGATCAGAGGTGCTTGATGGCCGTTTTCTGGAGATCTTCCCTATTACTAATCTACCAACTAAATCTAAACATAAAAAGCCTATCTAATCATCAACCATGACCTATGTAACCAGCAATATGTTGATCTACTTAACAAAAACTATTTTGCAAAGACATAAAAACAAATAACAGTACATGAAGGAAGCCTTGGCACTTGGGTTGGGCCCAACCCCAAGAGCTGCAGGCTCCTAAAGAAACTCAGAACTGATGCCAAATAAAGTTGCTTTCCATTACTCAAAAATAGCCATGTTCATAAGAAAGTTACATAACAACAGCTACGAAAATGAGCTAAGAAAATAGCAGCACATTAGTGCAGAATAACGACAGTCCAAAAAGTAAACTACGAAGGCTGAAAGCCTTCCTATTTATGCCTACGAGGGGCCTCAGCAACCCTCCTTAACTCAAGGGGCTTAGCTATTCCAACTGCCAGTAAACAGTCACTTTTCACCAAGCTGCTCGGCTGCCTTTAGGATTCGTTTTGGTGGCCTGCTGAGCTCCGAGTTGAGGGTGGAGATTTCGAGGAAGGGACATTTGATGCAAGAGACATCCTCCCTATGAATCCTCACGCTTGTTCCTTCATGCTTGGCTGTCATCTAGCTCATAATTGCTTGGCTTTGTTCCATAGTTTGTCCAAAAACCTGAAATAACCACGTATTAGCGTTCTTGGTAAAGTGACCACCCTCATTCATGCAATTAACATAAACATACTCAAAAAACATGCATAAACTATGAAAAATGGTGGATTGATCAAGATCAATTAGGCAAAATGAGCCCAATAAGTTACCAATTTTGGGGCTCATCATCACCCCCCTGCTAAATGGGTTGCTCGACCTGGAGCAACTAATCCAACTCATCATCCTTGATAGCCTTGACCGCCTCCCTCACATCTCAGGCCTCTGAAGTGATATCTTCTTCATGATCATGAAATCCTGCTTTGCTTTCCACTTCTTCCCATTGCCTATGTTCCTCCTCTTCCTTGACTCCTTCTAACGGCCACAAAAGCAAGGGAGGACTGAATTTTATGCTGATCCAGTTAGCCTGAAGATTCTGCATGGACTGTTTGTAGAGGGGTACTCTTGCCATGGCCTCTACATTCCTTGTTGGGGTGTGGTATTCTCTAATCTTTAGGCTGTGGGGCAGTGTGTTCCACCTCTGGGTGCAGGCATGAACACAGTCATCCCCCAACAGCCTCTCCATGTCCTCAAAATGGGCTATGGCTTGGGCTTGACAGTTAATGTAATCTGGTAGGGCCCGGGAGTTATTTTCCAAGTGCTGGTGGGCATGTATCAGTGCTGAGGGATCCTCCGGCTCTGCTCTTATCATTAGTGGTTCCTTCAATTCCCTGTCCATAACATTTCGGACCTCTACTGCTCTCTTTTCTTCATGACTTAGCCAAGAGGCCATGGCCATATGTTGCACGTCCCCTACTGCAGCGTTGGGGTCCCATAATTTCATTTTGGGAAGGGCCAATTTGTGTAGGTAGAACTCTAATAGCTTGCCTTTGTCCTCTGATGAGCTGCTGTCACATAAAGCCATGAATTGGTGGTAGTTTTGGAATGGAGTAATGCCCCTTTGGGCCAAAGTGTTGATCTGGAACTGCAACCACTTTTTCCTTGAGGTATAAGGCATATCTTTTGGCAAGTTGTCTACACTGTATGGCCTCCTTTTCTTGCACATGTTGCCTTAGAGATTGTATCTCTTGTGTTGCTTGCAATTCCTTTTCCTATAGCTGTCTAGTCAGTGCCTCTATTTCAGCTTTCAACCCATCTCTCTTCTGCTATTCACCAGTGGTTTCTATGTCTATTGTGGGCTCCTTCTATTGTTGTTGTTCTCCCAAGGTGTGGGGTTTGTCTCCCTTAAAGTGTCCCTGTAACTGTAGCTGCTGTTTGAGCAGCTCATTTTCTTCCTGTAGCTTGGCCCGCTGGCTGCTTTTTACATGTCGTACCAAAGCCAATTCTTTCCTTGCCTCTCTAAGCTATTCCTCCAAGGGACCTATATCTGCCACACCCTTGGACTTGGCGATTTTCATCCAATTGTGGGTTCTCACTCTCTCTTCCTCCAGTGCAAAGAAGAGTGGTACTGCAAATTTTTTCGGGATTATCCTTCCCGCCTCTAGCAAGTTATAGTAGGAGCCTAGGTTGGGCTAGGGGCTTGGTTCCTAAATTTCCTCAGTCCTTTCTTCCTCCTAGGATGATTTGACTGCCTTTTCTTCCAACTCTTCGGTCTTCTTTAGCCTAGCCAGCATTTCCTGTAGAATTGTTTCAACATCTTATAGAGAGGTTTTCGTGTCCAACATTTTAACCTTTTCCTTCCACGTGGACATCTTCGGGCTTCCCCGTTCATAGATGATGGATTCCTTTGGAGGAGACCTTTCTTATTGTTTAATTGGGGTGTCCACAATTGTAATTTGTTCTTTTGACTATGATTGGGGTCTGCCAGTTTTTATCCGCATGCTTCTTCTTGCCTTAAAATACATAGAAGGCTCCCTTTTCCGCTTCCCTTTTTGCTCTGGGGTTGTGCTTACGGCAGCCAGCACCGCTGCTGCCTCCCTGGCTAGAATCTCAGAATAATTCTCCTTATTCTACTCTGTTTTTAGGCTTCATGTAGAAGCTATTTCCAGACTTCCTGTAGGATCTATTTCCAAACTTCCTGTAGAAGTTGTTCCCAGACTTCTTGTAGAAACTGTTGCGGCCTGTTTAGCTGCATGGGTTCTTCCTTTTAACTCTTGTTTGGTTGCCTTGGTTGTGACCTCCTTTTTTGAGCTATTTCAGTCTTCTTTGCTCTACTTTGCAATCCTTTCTCCCTGGTTGTTTATGCCATTGGTCCTTCCATAGTTTTAGGTTTAGTAACTTGGCCTTTCTCTTGTTTCTCTTCTTGTTCTTTCTGTGGTGGTCTGTCATGTGTTCCCTTACCACTGGCGTTCTCTCTTGCCTTAGTGTGTTCCCTCTCTTCATTACTGGATGAGGTGAGTTCCTTGGCCAGAATCCTTATATCGTCACCTTTGGACATGTTGCAGAAAAATTCCCAGGAGAGGGGGATTGTGTAAGTATGGAGGGCATCTTCCACTAGGAGCTTGATGAGTCCATGATGGGCTACCTGATCTGGTGTCCCTTCCTTCAATTTTGTGCCACATTTAATCAATGATTGCAAGAGAAAATAGGGGATGCTTAACTTCTGCTCTAGGGGTAAATTCAACCCATATCTTAGTTCTTTTAGCAACCGGAAATGATAGCCGTAAACAATACTAAATCGCCCCTCATAGGTAATGTATTTCATAGTTTGGAGACTGGCTTCGCTCCACAGAGGATGTAAATTGGCCCTCCTTACCCCATTCTTATCTTCTGCAAACTGTTCCTCTGGTAGAAAGAATTCTTTCTTGGCTTTTTGGCCTAATGCTCTCTCCTCTTTGCTCCAGGGTATCCCTAATAGCAGACCAATGACCTGACTGATGAGTTCAAGGGTAAGTTGTAGGGTTAACACTCTGAAATTTACAGTGGCCAATGTTTTTGATTTAGGTTGCAGAGACATCAAGAATTCCTCCATTATTTCATCATCATGCCTCTGGATTTTATCATAGAAGGTCATCCAATTGGCACGGGTGAAGAGGTCCACTATTGCAGGATGTTCACGTAACTTCCTGGAATCCAAGGTTTCCTTTCTGATAAACCCTCCTGGCATGGTGGGAGTGTTCTGTTTAAATGCTATGAGCAGAAGTGAGTGCTATTTTATGTTTTCCTCCTTCGGACTTCGAGAAAGGATCTCCCATGCGTTTATACTTTAACTTCGCACTAATTCCCTGGTTCTAGTGCTTTTGTTGCCCAAACTCGACCGTCTGTGTATGGAGGGGGAAGTTTTGTTTCCATAGACAGGGTACAGCACTTCAATTTTTCTCCCAGCATACATGCAAATGTGCAACTTCAAATTTTTATACAAGCTAGCCCTCTCAGTGCTTTATCTTTTCTATAGGAGAAATTTTTCACAGGAACCTTGGAGGAGAATGTTGACGCAGGACCGACTGAGAAATTCTGTGTAATTACACAAGAAAACTGCTATTCATGACCCACAAGCAGAATTGTCTCTAATATACCTACTTCAAACAGTTCAATTCACCACCTTTCGAAATATACCATGCAGGGAAATTGTCTTTCGAGCCTACCTCTTTTGGAACTCCAAATTTGTCGAAGGAAAGCTCAGGTTTCTCCGTTCCAGGAGGTTGTGCCGTACTTCCTATAGAACTTCTTCCTGTAGGATACTTGTCGGCTTCTGTAGGAGGTAACTGCGCTTCTGAACGAGCTCAGGACGCGGGAGAAATTTGAAACTGGTTAGAAAGCTCGGGTTAATAGATTGTGGAAGCAGAGGATGAGTACTTCAGCCAGGACGTTGCAAATGCGAGTGAACAACGGATGTGTGAGCCTTTCCGCCAAGCATTTTGAACTGCGGCGTAATTCGTGGTGAGGGGTTGAGGTGACCGGATTGAACCGTTATCCATCGCCATTGTCATCATTCTCCTACGTGTCCCTGGCCTCCATTACCTCCCCTCTACCATTAACCGTCACCACCACTGTCATTCTGCCGATTTTCACCAACTGGACACTCCACATGTGTCGGCTACATGGCTCGTTGGCAAGTCTAGACGTAACTGAACCCGTTCGGATCCCACGAAGCGGTGTAACTGGCTGAGGGTGGCCAGTTGACTTACCACCGAATTTTTTCAATCCAACCATTTTCACAGGCATGCAGTTTTTCAAAATATGACTTTTGTAGTTGACGAATAAGGTTAGACACTTACCTGCGCGGCCGTGGATGTGTTATGTAGACTTTGGTCTCAGAACCACTACCTTACTTGTTGCTGCCTCGTGCACGGGTACTAGATCCCATTCTTTTATTTGTTGAAGCTGCATTCATGGCCTTGGAGCCTGATCTTTCAATGATAACGCTACATGCACAGGTTCTGTCTAATCTCAGCTGTCGAGGAGGTGTTAACGTCCAAAAAGAAGAGCCTTTTTGACGTTACTTGTGTGGATCTCAGCTACCCCTGCTTCCAAAGTATGTGCCCCAAAGGGATCAGCTGCTACAGGATTCCTGTAGGATGTCCTGTAGCTACTTCTCCTCCTGGGATGTAGGCTAAAGGAACAGGGCCATCTTGCGGACAAGGACTGGTTGCATTGATGAAGAGCTTAGATGGAGCTTGAACAGGTAGAGTGTGTGAGCCTTTGCTGCTTGATTCGTCACTTGGAGAAGTTTTTTCAATCTGAGGAAAACAGGGCTCTTTGTATGACTGTGCAAGAACACATAACCAGGTGGGTGACGGAGGTGTCAAGAGATAGAACAAGGTGCCACATGGTGTTGGATTGCATAGAGGTGTGACCTTAGGCCTAACAAACTGATCCCAACCATCAGATTCCCTTTCAAAATTGAATTTGGCTCGTTCGAAGGTTCTACAAGATCTTTCCTGTAGAAATTCGGGACTTCCTATAGAAAAGCCTGGAACTTCTTGTAGAAAAGCCTGAAACTTCCTGTAGAAAGCCCATAACTTCCTGTAGAAGGCCCAATCTTGACCTGAATGTGACCAAATCCTAGGAGAGGTGAGTGGCCATGGAGGGGGTGGCTGAAAGGATATCCTGGAGCCTGGTATGGACCCCTGTCCTCATTTTGCGCGCCCCTCTTTCCTTGCAATGTTTTCCCTGCAACCTAAAATTTTCACAGAGATTAGTCATGTTTTCTTTTTTCTTTTTCTTGTTGTTTTTCTTTTGTTTTTCTTCTCTTTTTTTTTTATGAGATAGCTAGGGTGCCTCAAACAGGTTTTCACCCCTGCTATCTGCCCTGGGTGCCTCAAAGAGGTTTTCACCCAAGGATCTTTTCATTCCACTTTTTTTTTCTCTTAGAGACAGCTAGGGCGCCTCCATGAGGTTTTCACCCTCACTGTTTGCCCTGGGAGCCTTAGAAAGGTTTTGACCCAAGGATCTTTTAATTTCTATTATTTTTGTTGTTGTTGTTTTTTTTTTTTTTTTTTTAATGATCAAGGTGTGGATGGAATAGGGGCAGAGCCTTGCTCCACTACCAACACTGATCTTTCCAAAGTTTCAATGAACTCCTACCTCGAGAGAGGTTTCCTATAGATTTTCAATCGATGCCCATTGATAAGCATGGGGATGGCTTCTTCGTCAATGGTCCTGATAAGGACTGAACCATTGTCATTACATTTCTTCACTGCATATGGTCCTAGCCATCTTGTCCTCAGCTTTCCTTTGAAATCCTTGTATCTTGAGTCATACAGCAACACCCAATCTCCCGGCTGGAATTGCTCTTCATTAAGGTGTCGGTCATGCCATATCTTCCTCTGGAGTTGAACTACTTTCTAAGTGGAGGAGGGCCTGCATTCTTTGTTCATCTAATCCATTCAGCTGCAGTAATATTTCATGTTGAGCATGGCTGAGATCTAAGTCTAGCTGAGCTACCACCCTCAATGTGTTGTATTCGAACTCTATGGATAGCAAAGTTCTCTTCCCGTAGACCAGCTCATAAAGTGTGAATCCTGTTGTAGTTTTCCAAGTGGTGTTGTAGGCCTAGGTGACCTCAATCAGGCGATCTGCCCAATCCTTTCTGTTGTTGCTCACCACCTTAGTCAGAATCTCCTCCATTGCTCTATTAGTGACTTCCACCTGCCCATTTGCTTATGGATGATACGGGGTGGAAGTCCTATGCTTGATCTTGTGATGAGCGAGCAAGTCTTCAATTAAGTTAGAGGTGAACTAGATTCCTTGATTGGTGACTAACTCTCTTGGGTAGCCAAACTTGTAGAGGATATTTTCCCTTAAAAACTCAACCACTTTTTCTTTTGTCGCTGCCTTGATTGCCTTTGTTTCTGCCCACTTTGTCAGGTAGTCGGTGCACACAATGATGTAAGACCTTTGCTTTGAAGGAGGGTTGATAGGACCCACAAAATCCATGCCCCACTTCTCAAATGGCTCGAAAGTCACTTGAGGTTGGAGGGGCATTTCATCCCTTGGAGTCAGTTTCCCCATCCTCTGACATCGGGCACACTGGCAGATGTATCTTCTGACATCTTGATGAAAAGTAGGCCAATAGTAGCCTGTCTGTAGAATTTTGAAGGTAGTCATTTTTGCTGCAAAGTGGCCTCCACAGGGTCCATCGTGACAGGTTAGGAGGATGTCAAAGACTTCCTCTTCCCTAACACAATGCCTCAAGATCTGATCTAGGCCAAGTTTAAACAAGTTGCCCCCGATCCATGTGGATGGGGCACTCTTCCTCATGATTTTGCTCTTCTCCTTTGAGGATAGATGTGGAGGGAACTGTGTTGAGACCAAGTAATTTGCTATATTAGCAAACCATGGAGAGAGTACTGAGATAGCAAACAAGTGTGCATCCAGCTTCTGGTCATCCAATGTCCCTTCCTCACCTGCAGACAAATCCAATCTAGATAGGAAGTCAGCAACAACATTTTCCTTACCTGGCTTGTCAACAATAGTCAAATCAAATTACTGCAACAAAATTAACCATCTAATGGTACGAGCATTCACATCAGGCTTATTCATTAAATATCTAATTGCAGCATGATCTGTGTGTACGAATGCTTGATAACCAGTGATGTAGTGTCTGAACTTGTTTAGGGAATGGACTACGACCAGGAATTCTTTCTTGGTTACAGTATAGTTCATCTCTGCCTTGGACAGGTTCTTGCTAACAAAGTATATGGCATATGGAAGTTTCTCCTCAAATTTTCCTAAGGCTGCCCCTATGGCTTTGTTCGAGGCATCAGTGTGGATGTGGAAAGGTAGGGCCCAGTTTGGACCTCTCAAGATTGGGGCGGACACCAACTTATCTTTCAACTAATCCAAAGCCCCTTGGCAGTCATTAGTCCACTTAAACTCAACATCTTTCCCTAAGAGGCTAAACAATAGTGAAGCTAGCTTACTAAAATCCATAATGAATCTTCTATAATACCCGACCAAGCCTAGAAAACTCTGAACATCTATGACCTTTTGAGGGGGTGGAACCTTTTGAATGATATCAATCTTGTTAAGATCCACCTGTAACCCTTGCCGAGAAATGGTATGACATAGCACGGTCCCTTCAGTCATTAGGAATTCACATTTTTCAGGACTGAGGGACAGGTTCATCTTAATATAATTGGCTAAAACTTTTCCCAGGTTAGTCAATGCTTCTTGGAAGTTGGACCCATAAGGAGTAAAGTCATCCATATAGATTTCCATCGAATCATGAACCAGTTCAGCAAATATGCTCAATACTACTCTCTGGAAAGTGGCAAGAGCATTGCACAACCCAAAGGGAAGGACCTGGTAGGAAAAGGTACCCCATGGACAAGTGAAGGTGGTTTTATCTTGGTCTTCCAAGCTGATTTGGATTTGATTATACCCGCTAAACCCATCTAGGAAAGAAAAGAACTTCTTCCCTACTAGTCCATCCAACACTTGATCTATGAAAGGCAAGGGGAAATGGCCCTTCTTGGTGGCTTTGTTAAGTTCTCTATAATCTACACAGATTCTCCACTTCCCGTTTTTCTTAGGCACAAGCACTAGAGGTGAGACCCACTCACTGTCAGAGATGGGGTAGTTGAATCCTGCATCCAACAATTTTTGCAATTCTTCTTTGACGATGTCTTTAAGGGTTGGATTCATTCTCCTCTGAGACTGCCTAACTGGTTTACAATCCTCTTTAATGTAGATGTGATGGGTACAGATCGAAGGGCGGACTCCTTTCATCTCCTTATAGCTCCAAGCGAAAGCATCCAAATGGCTGTTCAATAAGCTACGTAGCTCCTTCTCCTCGGAGGGAGATAGGGAAGAGTTGATCTTTAAGGTTCTTTCAGGGCCAAATTCCACATTATTAACTCTAGGAGAGGTCGAATCAATCACACAGAGGTCCACTAAAGTACTGGCTTGGGTGTCTTCCACCAATTCTTCTAATGACAGTGCACTGGGAGGTGGGTTTTGAATCAAATTCTCAATCAAGTCATCCTCGGTTTGAGGGCCTCCCCTGGTGGCTTCTATTGTGCACAAAGGTGCAGAGTAGACCTCATCCTCATCTCCCTCTTCCAACCAGAGTGGTAAGTCATGTTCCAGTAGAGGTTGGGCAGGGTGATAGAGAACTAACCGCTTAGACATAGGCCCATTCTTGATGGTCATGCTTCCAGCTCGACAACTGATGTAAGCATCTGCAGTAGCTAGCTAAGGCCTTCCCAAAATGAGGGGGTATCCAGTGAGCTTTGCCTTTGGCTGAAGGACCAAGAAGTCCACTGGGTACTCCCAAGAGTCAACAAAGACCAAGACATCTTCCACAATCCCTTGGGGAGTCACGGTGGAGCGGTCTGCTAACTGCAACACTTGAAGTCTTCCTCAAGGAACTTTGAAGGTTGAGTTTAAGTATAGTGTCCCTGGTCATCACATTAATGGCAACCCCTAGATCAATCAAGGTATGGGGGATTATGGTGCCATTGATGTGGACATCAACTACAGAACTCCCAAGGTCCAAATATTTTGGACAGATTACTTGCCCCAACATCAAATCGGACAGTTGTCCTATGACATTGATAGTCTGGGCATCTCTCTTGCGCTTGCCTGGGTGCCTGAAACACTTCTCCTTGATCAATTTTTTGTATATTGGTACATCTTTTATGGCCTGGAGAAAGGGTATTTTCACACGCAACTGCTTAAGTTCTCCCAGAAGCTCAGTCTCCTCTGGGTTTGGTTGTGTGGTTGCTGTTAGTCGCTCAAGAAAGGGTGGAATGGCTTTCGGTTCACTTTCCTGTTTTTCTTCCTCCTCCTCTGGGGAAGGAAGTGAGCGATCTGGAAGGACCTTCCCAGATTGCAGGTTGATCTCCTAGATCCCCACAGCATAGGTAGGACACGTTGTCTCCCCAGTGTATACCTGTTGGGCCTGTCCGTTGTTGGGGTTCAGGTTTGGTTGGGGAGGCATCTGGGGTTGTCTTAGAGGAGCAGGAGGTAATGGTTGTGCTTGAGTAGGTGGTGGAGGCAAAATGGTGGGAAGAGAGTTGTATTGGGGCCTCCACCCCTGTTGAGGTGCATTCCACTGAGGCTGAGGCTGGACATGTGAGGGAAACGAATGAGCGGTAGGTTGAGTGTGGTATTGAGATGGATAAGACCACAGAGGAGGTGCGGACCAGGAAGGATGAGCAGGGGGACCCCAAGAGGGTATGTGAGCAGATTGATTGGGGCTATAATAAACTTGGGATGTCCCTTGTATCCCCTGCTGGTAAGGTCTGGGCCCATGCGGCCTCCTTTGGTTGAGGAAGTAGAGAGGCTCAGCGGTTGCCTCAGTCCCTAGGTACATGGCTTTAAATTCGGGTAAGGTTGGGCATTGGTTTGTGGGGTGGTCTTCCTCACAAACGAAGCATACCTCTACTAAGTGCAATGGACACTCATTCTTAGGGTGCTTCCTCGTACATCTAGGACAGAAAATGGCCAAAGCCCTCTCATCTTTCTCTTTCTTTTGTTGGATTCGGAAAGTATCAAGTTGCATGGCAATAGGCTACCTCATCTCACTTTTAAGGTCTTCCATCTGGTTAGAAAACTCATGCTTGGAGAAGGTTGTACTAGCTGAAAGTGGATTCCCCTTTCCTCTTTTCCGGGCTGCCCTAGAATGGTTTCTAAACACAGTCTTTATGTCATCGTAATGCAATTCATAGATGTCTCCTCCAGCTAGCGAATGGAGGGTATCTAGAAGGTCTTCAGGGAGTCCTCGGAGCAGAACAAGCTTCAAAGATTCAGGGTCAAGTGTGCACCTGGCCTGCTTATAACTAAGCTAGAACCTTTCCTCGTAGTCTTCTAAAGACTCATCATTTCCCATGGTCATTTGAAAGATCTCTCCCTTTGTTTCCTTTGACCTACAGTAGTCCCGGTATTTATTGTTAAAGGCTTGCTGCATCTGAGCCCAAGTAGTGATATTGTTTCCAGGTAACCCCATGAACCAGCGTAGTGCTGCATCCTTGAGAGTGGAGGGAAAGAGTTTCAGCTTTTGCTCGTCTTCGACATAGTCATAAGTTCGACACAGGATAGCAAATTAAAACAGGAAGGTATCAGGGTCTTTAGTGGTCAATCCATGGAAGTGAGGTAAGGCTGAGGGACTTATGTTCTTCATTTTCATGTCCCCATTGGTCTCTCGGATGGGAAAGGCACCTTTTATTCTCTCGTTATCTCCTATACCGTTTCTGTGTTCAGTCATGGTCTCAAGAGGAATGTTCTCTTACTCTTCTTCTATTATAGGATCTTCGTATATCTCAGGGGGTTCACCTATAGGTTCTTTTCGATCACGACCACCAAAGAAGAGAGAAGGGTGAGTCGGTGATGTGGTGGGGGTGTTGGGTAGGAATTTTCCGGTATTGTCTATGTTCCTACGAGGCATGAAATGAAATATTTTTGGCTGATTTTGTTTTTTTTCTGCTTGTACCTGCAAAACTGAAAATAGATTGAATTGCAACTAACTAAAATCTATCTTGCTGAAATGAAAATACAAATTGAAATGAAAGCAAGAAAGAATTAATCTATTTTGCTAAAATGAAATTGTAGGAATGAAATGCTAGGCTACCCTTGTGAAATTGAAATTGCGGAATTGAAATGCTACTCTACGCTTGCAAAATTGAAATGCTAGTCTAGGAAAACAGGAAATGTCTAGTCTATTTTTTTGCGGGAATGAAATTGCAGAATGCAAATGAAATAAACTACTGAGCAGAAGGTTGTAGTAGAAAATAGAAGAATAGTAGCAATCACCAATACTTTGACGCTTCCCTGGCAATGGTGCCAAAAAGAACGGTGGGCTCCAGTATTGCAGCAATATTGCTGCAACTGCTGGGACTCCCTCCTTTACTTTATATCAACCCGGTAGTTCGTAACAAACTTGGAAGCGACGGTGTTGTATGCACAAGTACTAGCTCTTGCCATAGTTGTCACTTGGTCAGCTGGCACAAGTCCTTTAGGGGCTTAAGCTTCTATGAGCTCTAAGAAGAAGCTTTGTAACTGATGGACGAAAGCTAACTCAAGGGAAGCTAATCTACTTGCAGAAAGAAACTGAAACGCTGAAAGGAAAGGAAAACCCTAGCAAACCCTAACTTTACCAGCTAGCCCTACTGATGCGAAAAAAATAATGCAACCTACTGAAAAACTTGCCATTACTTCTAGGAAGGTAAACTACATGTGTTCAAGCTACTTCTATTTGAAGAAAACATCTTTTTGTATTTTTGGTTAAGGTGTCATATTTATCATGCATGTGCTTTCACTTTTTTTGACTGTGCAGAGGTGGATCGGCGAGAGGAATTGTTTGCAAGAGGCTGGGAAGGTTCAGAGAGGGCCTAAGGGGTCCCTAGCACCCTTCCTGAGAGTTTCACAGAGTTTGGCTTTCAAGAAACTGCTTTCTTGAGCTTTTACAGGATGTTTGTAGGGGTTCTATAGGATGTTCTGGAATTTCTACAGGATGTCTGTAATTTTCTACAGGATGTTCAGAAATGGGATTTTGGAGAATTTATGGAGGGAAAAAGGTGGAGGAATGAGTATGGAGGTGAGAGAGGGGTGTGAGGAGGTCCAAGACTTGGTGGATGGTGTTGAGGAAAGGTGCGGATGGTTAGATTTGTTCAAGGAGGGATGAAACGATGTTCCACAATAAGATGAGAATCATGGAAAAGTAAGTGAATGAGGAAAATGTGAGGTAATGGTTCTAAGTGGAGGATGGAGCAGGTGGAGCTGATGGAGTATGGGCAGATGAAGAAGGCTAACAGGTGCTCTGCAAGTGGTTTTTCAAACTGGACAACCAAACACTTGGAAAATCAAAGGCCTAGTTACGTTAGTCTATTCTAACCTAGATAGCAGCAAAGAAATGGAATAGAAGTTTATTTGCAATGAAATCAAATGAAATGACTATGCAAATAAACAATCATAACCCTAAGCATGCAATCAAAACTGATATCAAGTTCGGCAACTAAGAATCCAACACTACTAATTGCATGGTGAAGCAAAGACAGTGTTTTTGTTGGCAGCAATGTCACCTTTGTCCCAGCTCACAATCCCACTAAGGGAGAGGTGAGATCAGAGGTGCTTGATGGCCTTTTCTGGAGATCTTCCCTGTTACTAATCTACCAACTAAATCTGAACATAAAAAGCCTATCTAATCATCAACCATGACCTATGTAACGAGCAAGATGTTGATCTACTTAACAAAAACTATTTTGCAAAGACATAAAAACAAATAACAGTACATGAAGAAAGCCTTGACACTTGGGTTGGGCCCAACCCCAAGAGCTGCAGGCTCCTAAAGAAACTCAGAACTGATGCCAAATAAAGTTGCTTTCCATTACTCAAAAATAGCCATGTTCATAAGAAAGTTACACAACAGCAGCTACGAAAATGAGCTGAGAAAATAGCAACACCTTAGTGCAGAATAACAACAGTCCAAAAAGTAAACTATGAAGGCTGAAAGCCTTCTTATTTATGCCTACGAGGGGCCTCAGCAACCCTCCTTAACTCAAGGGGCTCGGCTACGCCCACTGCCAGTAAACAGACACTTTTCACCAAGCTGCTCAGCTGCCTTTAGGATTCATTTTGGTGGCCTGCTGAGCTCCGAGTTGAGGGTGGAGATTTCGAGGAAGGGACATTTGATGCAAGAGACATCCTCCCTATGAATCCTCACCCTTGTTCCTTCATGCTTGGCTGTCATCTAGCTCATAATTGCTTGGCTTTGTTCCAAAATTTATCCAAAAACCTAAAATAACCACGTATTAGCCTTCTTGGTAAAGTGACCACCCTCATTCGTACAATTAACATAAACATACTCAAAAAACATGTATAAACTATGAAAAATGGTGGATTGATCAAGAAAAATTAGGCAAAATGAGCCCAATAAGTTACCAATTCTGGGGCTCATCAAATGCATTCTTCCAGATGTGGAATTTAGAACCGTGGAGGTAAAAGAATGATCATTTGTTTGCTCGTTATTACTGATATTGGAACTCATTGTTGTAGTTCACTCAAATGGGCTTAACTTGGAAAATGGTTTCCAAGGAGAATCTTCCATCAAATGGATGTGTGCAAAGGAGGAACATGATTCTCAGTGGGAAGGCCATCAGTAAACTTTCCAAGCACCGAGGGATCTCTCTGATATAGTAGGATGCTTTATCAGGAAGCATCCAGTAAGTGTTGGAATGGGTCAGAGCAAAAGGAGAACATTGGCTGAAGTGCCAAACCATTTGTAAGGTAAGGCATGTTAGTGAACCCAAGTGGTTGTCATGGAGATTTTTCCAGGTAGAATCAATTGATATAACTTGGGAAGGAGAAGAGTATTCATCTCTCATGAGATAACCAACTTTTGTGGGTCCAAAAGCTTGTCAGTGGGAAGGAGTGATCAGAATCTAGATTAGGGGAAAAAATCTGCTCAAAACTCAAATTTCTCAGACTCGCTCAAAACCTAAACGACCGCGTCCGCCTCGATGATACATTCCCAATGCAACTCGTTTCACTCAAAATGGAGTTCATATGAGAAAGATAGGGCCTGTTGTCTATTTTATCAAACAAGCAAATTTTGGGTACAGGCTGATTGGGATATTGACTAGGCGTCCGTACAGCCTAATCAGAAAAAGAATATTCCAAGTAATATTCCTTAGAATATTCCCATAAGTGGCTCAATTGGAATGCAATAAGTGTCGGCATTGGATTGGTCAAAGGCATTTAGGTGGATCAATGAGAGGCTCACACGTGGCAAGCCCGGAGGTAGCCACGTGCCCTCTCAAACGTCGGGTAAAAGTTTATTTGCAGGCCGGGGAATTGAACTTGCAACCTTGCCTACACAAGCCCCACTCTCCACCGCTATGCCATAACATTTTGACTTAACAAGTATGGGCTTTTGGCTTCATGTAAATGTTAATGCCGAAAGTTTGGAGGTAAACCGTTAACATTAACCTCCCCATGGGACCAACATTGTAAACCAACGGCTAGCGCTAACAATAACTACAGATATTAGCACTAGTTAATCATGATTATCCATTAATTAAATAGGATTAACTTGGCAGTGATTTTGGCAGGTCTTCTAAATCCGGTGTTCCTCCATTTTTGGCGGGGTTAACTAGAGTTTCTCTAGATTTGGTGGAGTTTGCCTAGGGAAAACTGAAGAGACCATAACTTCTTCAATTTTTTATCAATTTTGGCTCAAAAAGAGTCATTCCTAGATGAATTGGATGATTTGAAACCAATGGAATAGGTTTCCAAGGCAGAAAGGCACTTTTGTACGTGATTTTTCTACGTTGAAGTTTAAGGAAGCCTAGGGCCACCAAGAGAGGAGGTCAAGCCTAGATCAGCTGAAGTCCAATTGCAGAGCTTGGATAGTCATTTTTGGGGTTTTTGGGTCTTTTGAATCCAATGGAGAAATTTTCAAAGCCATTGGAGCACTACATGTGCATGTATTTAGAGAATTTACCATTAATCCAAGGAGGGCCTAGCCATTGAAGTAGGTCCAAGGAGATGTAGCCCAAGAGGGGTGAACTCCTTTTATCAGCTTTATGTTATTAGTTTGTTGTGCTTTAATTCCCTGTAATTTAATTTTGTATATGTGTTTTAAACAGTTAATTAACCTCATAAATTTCTCATAAAAGACACTCAATACTTGACACATAATCCTTCACATTTTGGTTAATTTGAGACGATCTTAAACACATATTTTTAATACCGATGAGGGAGCTTGCATAGAATTAACAAGTTTTACCAACATTTAAGATCATCTACCTACCTACCCTTCAAATTTCACAAGAATCCCAGGGAAATCCATGCTTATTGGTTTAATGTAGGATAGACACTCTTCACAAGTTGTACGAAGAAAGGAAAAAATCAAAACAAAAATGTTCACTTCACCAGAGACATATCAAGAGGTGGTTTAACAAGAAGCTTGCTAGGAAGAATGAATTCAATGTGGGTGAATTATTCTTGAAGTGGGACAAATCCGATGAGGACAAAGGAAAACACATTAAGTTCCAATCCCCGTGGATTAGACCATTCATTGTACACGAAAAAGCTTGACCAATACACATTTCATCTGCAATCACTAGACAGGAAGATTGACTCTCTTCCTATTAATGGCAAAGACTTAAAACATTATTTTCATAGATGATCTGGGGTTATGCCTTGCCCTATGTGCATAGCTTCTTTTCTTAATTTTTTTTGTTGGTCTTTGTTTTCCTTTCATTTGTGTAATTAAGCGTCATGTGTGAAGGTGTTTTTCAGCTTGTGTGTGGATGAATTGAAAAAAGTCTTGTGACACCAAAAAATTTGGCTAAATTTCATCCTCATGTTTTTTGGGTCACATATTTTGGTCGATGAAGTTCCCACAGAAAATACGATCTGTCCGTAAGGAGAGTTTTTTCAAACCATGATCGTTATGAATATTCTGGAAACTTTATGCCACACTTGGTTCTTATGTTTCGGTGTTCTCATGATTATCCAATCAGTAGATGAGGAAAAGGGGAAAAATATAAATGAGAAAACCTAAATTAGAGGTATCTATATGCTCCTCTAAAGCAACAACTTATCCTTCTCTCAATAAGACAATATCTCACTTCTACAAGCAAAATGAATAAGTGTTGATGCACAAACCTCTTTAAATATATAAATAAATGTGAAAGAAGAGAAAGGCTTCATGTGAAGAGAGGTGAAGCAAGCAACTCCATCGGGGTAATATCTAGGCTCGCTGGTAGCAGAGCAATGTGTGTGTTCATGTAGTGACTCCATCAAGGTATTGTCTAGGCCTACTAGAAGTGGAGCAACACCAGAGACGAAAAACTATACTCTGAAAATCTAAAGCTTGTGAACTTCACTACCCTTTCCAATTTGAAACATTGTGATATTTTTTAATCTTATACTTTTGTTCAACCAAGAAAGTCACAAACAGGACCATGTTTATCCGTAGGGTGAGTGAGGAAGCCAAGGTGATATTCACAACGCAACAATACTCCTTGAGGAACTGAGACCCTACACAAACAAGTTGATTGAGACAAAGAAGTTGTAATTCCACCAGTGTGTCACCAAGAGTTGTCACCGCTACAAAGCCCTCCAAAATGTGGGCATATGCTCAATTTTGGAGCCTTCCTTGGTCTTCTACATTGTCATCACAAACATTGAAACTCATTCCATGTTTCTTCTTGAAGTATTTCGATCCCTTTTGCAAGATAGGAAAAATGTTGTATTTTCATTTATTAGTTTCTGCACGATGTATATAGGCTTTTTTTTGTGGTTTCAATGGATTACCTTTCTATAAATGAGTTTATTCAACCATGTAACATATATCACACTCATTTCTAAAGTTTTAAGCATCATCGCACAAGTGTCATCACGATCGTCACAATGTGTATCTTTAGTGTCATACTTGTCGTAAGTGGTCGTAAATCTGTCACAATGAGGAAATTTTGTTGTTCATGTGTCCTATATGATCTATGTTGTTGTGTCTTCAAGTATTTTAACTGTGCGATCACAGTCGAAGTCTTATCATTGTTCACATCATCTTCACCGATCCCACACCTAGTCAATCTCTAAAATCTTTCTGACCAAGCAACCCAACCTCATCTGACCTTCCTGAACTATGCATTATGTAGTCTTAGGCCTCTAGCTATGACATTTCCTCTTGACACTACACAATGTGTAGTTCCTTCCTCCCAAGAATGTTGCACAGCACAATTATGTTTCTCAAGCCTGAACCTTGACTCCCTGAATTACGCAATCCATCTTCCCAACCTACCCTCAACTATGCATTTCCAAATTCCTAGCCTCAATATTAGAACTTGAGTTATTTATTTGTGTAATTATGTAGTTACCCAACCTCCTTTTCCTACTAGAACTGTGCAATGGGTTGAACTAGTTCCCATCCCCTCAACCTATCACACTGACCTTCTAAACTACACAATTTCCTTCCTCAATCTAGCCAATGTTAGACATTGTGTAGTCTTAAGGCTCAAGCTTCACCCTTGAGCTCATGAACTGTGAAATTGCGTCGTCGCTGATCCTCTCTCCCATCCTATAATCTGATTCTGGCTCATTCAGTGGATCAACATGTGCCATCTTAGACTAGGGGTTTTATCAGATGGATATCATCTCGTCATGAGTGAATTGCAGATGCAGATACTCTATCGTACCATGACAAGATGATGAAGAAGGAAATGGAGAATGAAAACATGTTGAAATATACCTGTGTAGCTGATTATGCAATCTGATCAATAAAGAGAAGAAAAAGTGGACACTAGTTTGCGACCACAACTCAAGACTTGGAATCATTTAACACTCCTTACCTCTAAACCATAAGGAGGTGGATAGAAGAGCATGCTCAAGAAGACATGTAGCAAGGAGCAACATAAATGGATTGACATTGCCATGTCATGTCATGTCATGAGTTGTCATATGCCACATCATCATTGTGGATTATGTAATTATCTCTTCAAAATGTATTGTAAAATGGAAGTCTAAAGGACACATTCAGAAAATGGAGAATCATGTAAATTCGAAAAGTCATAGGAAGTCAAACATTAATAAGGGTAGTCAAAGAGTCACAAGGAAGGTGAAGCATTATCTCATTGGTTATATATACACCTTCATTTTATGAGCAAAGGACTTTTCACCTTGGCTCCTCCCGCAAAGCATTAGAGATACAAGCTAGTTCTTTTGGGGAGCAAGGAGTGGCTCCAATGCTCCATTATTGGAGCTATTGTTGTTCATTGTATACATGTGTCTTGGAAATTTTACTTTATATAAGAAGCCTCATGGCCAACACGTTCTTCATGCATGGATTATGAATATTTGTAAGACTATTCTATGGATGTTTGTAATTCATGTTTGCTTTCATTTGTGCTAAAGTAGTTGAACTATTTCGGTTATTTCAGTACTTATCATAATGAGAATGTGTTGTAATGGTTACTATTGTTATCACATCCTTGTGGACTATTCCACTAGATATTAAATAGATTTTTTTTGTTAATTGCTTGTATTGATTGTCGTGTCTTTGTGGACTATTATGCTAGACGTTAGGCAGGTCCTTCTTAGTTACATGCATCTCTACTAAGGTGGTACTATCACCTCTCTCTTAAAGGCTCACTTTATTTTCTCCCTCCGCGGTAGAAGAACCTTGACACACTTACAACCAGACACTCACCAGGCACACTCGCTTGATTTTCAAAGGTACATTTGCATTCCTCTCTCTTGCTTATAGTTAGAGCCAAGGAAAATCCTTAAGAAACCAACAACCAAGCCATATTCTGAATGGGGCTCCTATCCCAAACAATGTGAGGTCTAATTCGAACCACATATCGAGGAGACCCCTTGAATGTTGGTGGGTCCAACACCGTCGACAAATTCATACAATTGACCAATTCCAAGCCTAAAGTCATTCAGGCAAAGGTTAAAATTGGAATTTTTTTAACCCTTTGGCATCAATTCACTAAAATGTATAATAAAATACTTGGGATATGTTCTATCTCCTAGATACAACCTTGAATTGCTCCAAGACCAGTGCTTAGGCACATCTAAATTGGTGTGTCCCAAATGATTTACAAGAAACTGGAGACAACACTTATGATCTATAGATACATGAGTACATAGGAAATAGGTTGGTTCATTAATCCAAAGAAATATAACATAGATTTATGATACTTCTTCACAAGTTCAAATCTCATAAATAAGCATAAAAATAGTGGAGGCCAAGAGCATCAATGTTTTACAGCTTAATAATCTTTTGCAGAGTGGGTGAGAGAGGATAAGGGAGAAGAGTAACTCATCACATAGAGCATAAGGCATCAAGACTTCTATATTCAATACACAAAGCTTGGGACAGTAAGGATTTCTATGCTTATTTAGGCTACAAGCATAAATAATGAATGAAGGAAGAACTGAAATCTATGATTCATGTGCTGCATATTTAAAGATCTAATCTCAATAGTCCTCACAAGAATATATATAAACAATGTTTAGACAAATGAATCTATGAAATAGCTATAGGCATTTTCATTAACATATAGATACTAATGAATCTGTGAGGGAGCCTGAAACACATCTAGCGACAATAATTACATGAATTCGAGGAATAATCATGAACATAAAATGAGTTAGACAAAGGGGAACACATAATGTAATCCTTTGAAGAGGGAATCACCAATGTTTCCTTAATATTCTGAAAATATCTATATTGCGAAGGAAATACAGTCTGAAATTATAACATGCAGTGTTTTCTCTAGAATTTATGAACCTTTTCTAAGTCTTGCTTTCCCATATTTATCATAGGCGAGAAAAAAGCTACATTACAACAAAAATATCTATCTCTAGACTCAGCTTTCAAATCAACTAGTTGTATCAGTCATGGACAGTTCTATGGCCCAAAAAAGACATTACAGAAAAATAAATGCCTCCTTGAAGGGAAGGCGTGTTATAATAACAGAACTTAGTTAATAACCGGACAAACAAGTAAATGTAAGTCTTTATGCCCCATCCTATGATTGCAACAGCCTCAGGTCGTAGTTTGTTCACGGTATGGCCCTTTGTGTTGCTCGACTAAACCCGTCGCTTCTGCCTTTACTGCTGAGGTGCCTTGATCTATTAAAATGGGGTTTGGGTCGTTTGTGAGTGCTTTCTATTGCAGTATTGTGTTGTATAGAGGGACGAGGCTCCATACTAAGCCTTTAACCTTTTTGAGTCCTTGCCCCCCCTTGCTTCTTCATGCTCCATTAAGGTCCCTAGCTATCGGCTCATCTGCCCATTAAAACTTTGTACTGTGCTTTTCAGTGCATTGATGTGGTAGGTGAGAAGCATTCCATGAAATGGCATAGGCATGGGATTTTTCTCTGAAATAGGTGAAAGCAAACATTTTCGATTTCCCCTTAGCCCCTTTCATCATAGTCCCTTTTATATGCCTTTATTTATATAACTAAGGCTTGGACTAAGCGCTTAGCCCTATAGGAACTAAGTCTCTCAACTATCACGTGGGGGAGCCTTTTTCGTTATAACCTGAAATTCCACTGTTTTCCCTTTGCACCACACTGGCCAATATCCCAAATGCAAAATTCTTATATAATAAAACACATAACTTATAGCATCTGTGGGTCCCTTTCATTATCACAATTGTAACTGGGGAGGAAACACAACAGAAGAGAAGCTTTACATTGCATGATCACCAATTTCCGATTGTGATGAACCTGTGATGTCATCATCGCCATGTGTCTCCTTGTGAGTGGTGACATGTGGCATCTAGAAATAGTGCCATAGGACCCCTAAAAATTCAAAAAATGAGTGACGCGTTTCACCCTGCCACATCATTCTCTGTACGCGCCACGTCATTGGTGATGCCAACTGCCATGTTAGCTCGGTGGACCAATCAAAGGCTGCCATGTGGCCCCTAGAGGAGAGAGAAAGTGGCCCGTCGGCCCTGTTTTTGCAGGCACTTCCTTTGTATTTGAAATTCAGCCCTCCCTGACAATTTTGTTCTATATCGCAATATCGGTGATTTTCAACAATTGTTACAACCTCTGCTAATCGTTGATCATAGATACCACATGAAAAAGAGAAAAAGGGGAGGCCCGACCCTCATTTTGTCAGCCTTTTCCCTTATAAATTGTTTTCTCGACCCCCGGGCAATGTTACACAAAAATCACAAATGAATGGTTTGTAGGTCTTTAAAGTTTTAGAACTCGTCGATATGCCAAACTGTGAGAATGTTGTGATCCAAGTTCTTCAGGATGTGGGATTGCTCCATGTGGAGGAGAGAGAAAAGGGGAGGCATGAACCCTATTTTGCAGGAATTTCCTTTGTATTTGAAATTCGACCCTCCCCGATGATTTTGTTCTATATCGCAATATCGATGATTTTCAACAATTTGTGACTACAACCTATATCGATCGTCAATCATCGAGGCCACATGAAAGAGAGAGAAAGGTGAAGCCCGACCCTCATTTTGTTGGCCTTTTCCTTTGTAAACTATTTTCTCAACCCCCCCCCCCCCTCCGCGCCCGATCAAGTTACCAAACAAAAATCGCAAATCGGCAAGTTGGTAGGCGTCTTTAAAGTTTAGAACTCTGCCGATATGCTGAATTGCAAGACTTGATGTGATGTTGGGGGTCGTGGATGTGGATTGTCCACAATGAGGAGAGGAAAAGGGGAGGCCGACCCCTATTTTTTTTTTTTTTTTTTTTTTTTTTTTTATATTTTTTCTGTGTTTTGTTTTTTTTCTTTTTCTATTTTATTTTTCCATGAATTTTTTTGTTTAAAACTTCCCAAAAACCTCCAGCGATGAAAACATAATATTGTTAGTATCCCCTCCCCCCAACGACCCGCATGCTTTAAAGTGTGCCCTAACTGATGGATTGTTAGATCTTTGATACACCGATTATGCAATAAAAGTTGTGCCTAGACCTGTTGACCACCGATATGCGATATCAGCAATCGACGAATTGTTGTTCCTTCCAGCATCAATGCTCCTGTCCCTCCTAGACCCACTGATGCTAATATGCGATTGCGATCGGCCCTCTGGACCTCCGATTGCGACTTTCCTCCACACTTAGTCATTTTCTGGGTTTTCTTGCCTTTTCCAAGGTAGACTTCAAAATGCCTTGACTTCAGACTTCTGCTCCAAGAGTCCATTTTCAAGATTCCATATACCGTTGGAAAGATATTTCCGAGCACTACACAATGGAGAGGGTCTAATTTAGATCTGATAGCTTGTGTGGCTTGGGACAAAGGATCCAAACTTCACTGCTCTTAGGAAACCTTGGCCAATTGAAACGCGCACTGCAATGAGTCACAACCAGATATTTTAAAAAATATTTGGTAGGTTCCCTAGTACATTAGAGAAATTTTAAGTTCTAAAACAGGTCTCCTAAGGAATATTATAAAAATTATAGTGGAAATAATGAAATAATATTAGATTACATCATCAAATTTTAGAGGGAAAATAGTAAAACTACTTTTTCAACTCACATTTTCAACTTATTTTCTTACCGTTTTACTCAAATTTCAAGTAGGGTCATTCATTGAATGCATAATTTAATTCCTCGTCCAAGGAGTACCCATTTTGCATACTTTTGATGGATCCTGCTACATAGAAAATGAGAAATACATGGAAAAACATTATTGCAATCACGTTTTTCATGTATTTCTCATTTTTCATGTAGCAGAGTTCATTGGAAATATGCAACATGGGTACTCCTTGGATAAATTTTAGATCTAAAGAGTGTCCCCTCTTGAAATTTGAGTAAAACCTTAGCGAGATAAGTAGAAAAAATGAGTTGAAAAAATAGTCTATTTATTTTTTAATATTTTACCTTTTTACTCCAAAAATGGTGAATCGTCGCCATTGGTTGAATAATCATCTTGAATCCTATTGTTTCTTATAAAGTTTATTTTAGTTGTACATTTTTGTTTTGAGGCCCACATTTTACCTCAAAATTTCTCTAATGCCAACATTTCTTCGAACAATTTTCTTGTAACCGTCATACATCCAAATTTGTGTTTGACCCATACAATCCCATCATTGCAATTGTATCTCTGCTACCACCTATAATGTTCCCCAACCCATTGCCAACTTATTCCATCCTCCTACTGAGACCCAATTCCATGCTAGTTACCCTTGTCAAACTATATTCAAAAATTCCCTTTTCTAGGAAATTCTTTTTTGATTAAATGCATATCTAAACACATGTTAATATCCAATACATATGCACACACATATTCTAACATGAATATGCTTCTTAATTATGATTCAAAATACAATTCATACATACATGAAACATTGCAACAAAAAATAGACATAATATATCAATACTTATCATTTAATTTATGCCCAACTAGATAGAGACCTTTAACATTCCACCTAGCCATAGACCATGTTGTTAATTTTCTCTGAACAATGGGTCAACCTCGAGATTTGGATTCAACTCCATGGGAATTAACTCACCCAAATCTTATTTCATGCTTAGTAACAACAACTACCCAAGGTACCAAGCTTGATAGCCTCTAACCAATAATTTCACTGTTTATTTTTCCATGAAACTAGAGAATCAAGGTTAGGGTCTTACAGTCTCTGACACAACCAACTCAAATTCCACAACAAACTACTTTGCACACTAGAATAAACATAACAGTAAAACAACTAGTGCACAAATAAACAACTTTTTACACTTTTTCAACAACCCAACTTAATTATATTATCAATCTATAATACAATAGCCTATGGATCCCATACTAGGGATCATGGCCCTCATACAATCACTGATATGTTATGGTGGCAATCATTTAACAACCAATCTACCATGACCAAGATACAACTTACCTACTAGCTAATGTAGTGCATCATCATAACTTCCCTTGGTCGTACCCAAAACACATTTTTTGGTTCTTCTACTCCCAATATGTAGCTTTTCTATTATCAATGGATCCTACTCCTATAGGTCACTAAACATGGCTCTCCAATATGACCTCTATTTGATCATCAGTCCATCGACGAATCAACACATAGGGTCTTCTTTTGACTTGTTCATATCTCCATTTGTGAACAACTCCTAAACTTCCCATTGTTGCTCCTCAACACTTAGGGACTTATTGCCTCTATTTCCTTCCTGTTCCACTCCAATGAAGACAAACTTAGGGCATTGAGGGTTGTGCACTATCACTTGAAAAATTCCTTCTCCAATAGTCAACTTAGGGTTGATCCAACTTCTCCCTTGGCTTCCCCTTATCCCTTCAAAGAAAACTCCTTAATCTTCACACTTATTCTCACTAACATCCCTTAAATTCCTTGATAAGAGACTACTCTTAGATTTGGAAGTAGTTACTACAACCCTCCATAAACATTGTTCTTTTGGTTGTTCTTGCAACTGTTTTTTAATACATGAAATAACCTACCATCCCTAGTAATCAAACAAATTGAAAGACAACCCACTTACCTCAAATATAAAGTATGTTCCACTAGAAACTATAGAAACTCTATGTGGTTTTTAGGCTTTGGTTAGGGAACCAAACAAACCCACATCGTTCCTAATTCTTGGCCTCAAATTCACACCAAAATTTGTGTTAGCCTCTTCTTATAGTCCTTGTTTTCCTTGTTATATTTCTGAGGTAATGTGACCTCCTATGTTATGTTGTTACATCCTTTTAAAGCCTCAAACCAGCCCTGAAATAGGGCTAGGCCTCTCCTCCAACAACATAAAAAAAATTGGCCCTGTTTCGTAGATAATTCTGCCCATACGCATGCCCAAATTTACCTTCTAGAACTCGTCCAACCTTATCCCAATCCTGCACAAACCAAAAGATAGAAAATAGATCAAAACTTGCCCTCTTCCTTCACTTGATTTGTCTTCTTTAAGTTTGTGACTGCCTTAGGTTACTCAATTTATGAATGATTTCTCTTGGATATGAGAATGAGGCTCATCCTCATCTCTTATTCATACAAATGTCTTGTGTTAATGTGTAGCCCTTAAGGGGACCTTCTAAGTTTAGACCAACTTGTGTTTTATGCCACAAGTCCATAAAAAAACACATAAATTAATTTCTCGATAATGACAAAGGATCTCTTGCTACTTGAAGCAACCCCTTGTTCCTCTAAGTGTTCTCTATCATCTCCAAGTGCCAAGTCATCAAAACTCATCTTATTTTAACACCCATAATCTTGGGGGAAAAGCCCACCTCTTGGGCTCTTAACCCACAAATGCCTTTTCTAGTGCAAAATGCTCCAACACCCTATACTTAGGGTTTGGAGTACCTCGCAAGCTACTAATATCAACACTCCCTCTTAGGCAGGGATATACTTCCAACTCTAAGAAGTATACCATCAGCGTTGACACCAGGCCATTTGGCGTCCACCATTACGACATACTATGTAGAATGAATCACGCTACCTTGGTAGTGTCTCTCCCTCATCTCATCTAAACTTGAAGATGTGAACACTTCCATAGGGTTTCTCCCTCTGAATCTAGACTCCTCAAACCATCTCTGAAGTAGGTCTCAACCTCTCCTCCAACAACACAAAAAAATCAGCCCTATTCCCAAGATAATTCAACCCATACACATGAATCTCTCCCCCCAAACTCTTTTTGTCTTATTGGTTTGCATCCATTATATATTTGTATTAACATGCATGTGTTATTATCATTACATTTCTATGCCTTATGGCCTCAAAATGCATATAAATATAAAACATGTACACATGGGAATATTAGCCCAAAAACACAAAACAATCGATGCACATAGGCACAATGCCCCCCATAAAACATATACACACATGCACATGGGCACACCGACCCTGAAAATATATCCTCTACTTACTAACCTATTTGGTATGTTCTAGCTCACCAACCTAGTTTCACATATTTATTTTATTTACATTCTAAGGGTTAAATAGGTGTGTTACAATTAATTTCCTAATAAGGAATTAATTAGAGAGAATAATCATGAGGAAAAGAATGAACCTAGAAGAACTCAGCCCCATTTCCGTTCCTTCAATGATGATGAGAGAATATAATTTAGTAAGGGGGTAGGTAAATCAATCAAAGGATAGATATCATGCCCATACGAAACCAAGTGTATAAATGAGTAAGAAACACTTGGGAGTTTAAGATAATGATTTGGTTGCTAGTTATCCTAGTGTTGAAATAGAGAATGGGATATATGAAGTCCCACAAATGATATATTACATGATAGAAATACTTTCTTCTTTGTTAGGAAATTATAGATTACAGAGAAATGGAACACATAAAATATTGCATAATCATAAACACATAAAACACAGAAAAAAAGAAAGACACAAATTTACGTGGTGCACCCAATTTGGGCTACGTCCATGAGAAACAACAAGTCATTCCTTTATATTGTCCAGCAAAATGAAGAGATACAACCTACAACAAATCGATTGTAATTTCCTCTTCACTTTCACACAATATCCTCTCTCCTTCTTGCTCAAAATACACATACCCATAGTTGCAATACAATACCCTCATATATAGCGAGGGGTGCCTTCTTGGGAAGAAAACCCTAAATTAAACATAACTTCTACCGTCATATCATCCACCTAATTAAAGAATTAGATTGATTACCAAATTACAATATTTTACAAGGCAATTTTACATCTATTTTTAGCTTCGAGGGTGTTGCCCCCGAACCCCCACCAAGGGGGGCTCATAAAAATCATCGTAGGCCCCCCTAGACCCCCCTGACAGCAGTCAAATGAGCGGTGTTGCTACCCCATTATGAACTGGGGTCCAATGCGGTGACACCTTTGAATAAAGAAGATAATTAGGCTCCACACTCAACACTATGGTGCTTTGGAACTCCATGATAGACTTGTTTGATTTTATCTTGAAATATTACACAAATGAAAAGGATTTTATAGCTTATGGTAAAAATATTCAAGAGAAACAAAAGTGTAAAGTATATGATCCCTCATCCTTACCTCATAGTGTTATGGAATTTGGATATTATATTGAAGAAGTGGGGTGGTCATATATCATGCACCTAGCACTAGTTTATTTAATTAACGATCAACTTATGACTTGTGTCACTAAAAAATCAACAGAAAAGCAGAGTGAAATCATAGGTTTTCCTAGACAATAGTGACGAAAATTCTATTGATGACCTAAATAAAAAAGAAACACTAGGTTTTGAGCGAATTAATGATGAAGAAGGGGACCTTGAGGATTTTCATTTGCATTGCAAGGTACCCAAATTCATTTCCAATTATATGTCCATAGATCAATCATGTCTTAATATTTCAGGGTCAAAAATATTGCATATGCATATGACCACGTGAAAATATTTTAGTCATTTATGGAGGGCATGAAAGGTGACCATGAAGACACAATCGTGAAGTTGTCTATGTAGATATTTGAAAGAGAAGTATTTATGTGGTATAATATCCTAAGAAAAGGTGACATAAAAGGGTTGATATGAATTAGAAGATGAGAAAAGAAACAAGTACAATAAGCAAAAGGGAATATCTTGTCCAAAATTTTATTGAAGCAACCTTTTACCATTCTGTCTCACTAGAATTGGTTAAAGGAAATTTTTTCCCAATGGTAGAAAAAGTGAAACTGTAAATCTAGTAGGCACATTGCATAAGGAGATGGTGGTGGCCAACAATATAGTAATTGGAGAGCATATTCATCCAATAGCTTGAACATAATTCATTTTTAGTTCATATTTACAAAGACAACAAGTATCATTCTTGTTATGTGAAGAGATGTGGTACCAAAACTACGTCTCTACATTTCAGTAATAGGATGCAACTTAATATCTCCTTATTTTGGGGCTTAATAAAATACAAGGATAGACGCCATTATTCTAGTTAGTTTCTTAGATGGAAATCACTAGAAATATGATTATAACTACCCCTACATGCCATTCATGTTTAGGATAGATAGGATCGTGTTGAATTAATTTCGATGAATATACATTATGGTTTACATTTGAATTATTCTTAGTAGTTATCCTATTAGTATGTTTTAAATAAGTGCTAGAAATGGAATATAGAAATCCACTTGAAGAGTAACAAATGAGTTACCTAATAAATCCCAAAAGGAAAAGAATAATTCTCATGACGATAATATTTCATGTACAAAATCAAAGGGACATGGTAGTTATAAGGAAAATAAACATATTGACAAGAGAATGGATCTTGTTGCAACATTTTTCATAAATATTTAGCTAGCAATTACAAAGGTTGTTCTTTGTTTACCTAGATAAATATTTTGGAGTTTCAACATCCTATAAGGGGAATGGTGGCCACACATGGAGATGACTATTATCCCTTGAAATATAAACCTAATATTTGAGGGGATAATATGATTATGTTACAGGAGTCGTGCATAAGCCTCAACGAAGATTTGTTAGAATGGCTCCTACTTTCTTCGCCAAAGGAAGTTATTTTTTATACCTATAAAATCATTGATTGAACTTCCAATTCCTGAATTCAATAGAAAAATGTGATTTTATTCAAGAAAATCATAACATGGGTTCCTTTGTAGACATGGTTTTCATGGGATTATGCCTATCCCTTTGGCGAATTCCCATAGAAAGACCTTTAGAGTTGAGCATTTTAAGGGATAACCTTTTAATCTTTCATGGGAAGACTCAAAGATTCTAGAAAAAGTATCTCACGTGACATTATAGTGAACACAATGTTGATAAGGTTGCCCCACTCTAGGGTTATTATATTCCTTGGAATACCAGAGTGAAATTATATCCATGAAGTTCATTTATCAAGGAAAATTTGGGCTCATCCTAGACTCGTACAAAGTAACTACATATAAATACCTTCATAGGTAGGCTAATAGGCTTGAAGGATTGCATGGTACTAGGGAACATGGGAGACAAGATATAGGTGGAAAATTAAGATAATGACATAGATTCAATTAATAGCATGCCAATGAGAGGTTGGCATCCCAAGATAACAAATCGTGGGTATAACAACACAAAACAAAACAACACCATGGCATAGCCTAGGTGTATTACTTAAATACAAATGGAAAAGAATTTCAAATAAGCCTTATAGTCTCAATTTTTATCCATATGGTAAATCAATAAGGGGCGAAGCCCAGTCAAATTTCTATATTTTAATATGAAATCAATTTTACTTTAATGTGTACCATTTTTCTTTCATAAAACCTATTTCAAAATGACATAAATTTGATCAAATATTTACCCAAAAATAATTGAAGCTCCTAAATATCCATAAACTTGCAACATATATTCGTCTGTAAGGAAGTTTATGTTGTACACCATGTTTAAGGTGCACCGAATCAAAAATTTGTTGCTACTATCACATCAATTGTGAAAACCGGTATTGATGCATCTATAGATATTTAAGGCATATTATCTAATTGTAGCAACTATACGTATAATGTATAGTTAGATATAGGGAAAAATAAACAATATATATTAATATATATTATCTTATTCTATTTTATATGTTATTATATAATAATATTAATAAATATCTATATATATATATATATGTATATATATATATATATATTAATATATATATATATATTAATATCTCTATATAATATATATATATATTATATATTTATATTACTTATATATATAATATATTATTTAATATATAATATATTAATATCAATGAAGAATAGACAAATGATTAAGATATGTATGTCCACCATGAAATTGTCATGTTATAGTGGCTTCCATTTGCTCATAACAAATTTGCCTACAACTCGAGCAACTATGAAAGTCACATGAACTAGGATGAGCACACCTAATGTAATCCATGCGGCCTCTCTAAGCCAAACTCTATTATAAGGTTTGAATGCCCAACTCCTTCCAAACATCGCTTGTAGGTCCCTCCTAGTGCGATAATGTTATGAATGTGCTATGCTACACTAGGCTACAAGTCAAGATGGAAATGGATGACTAGGTATAATTAATGTTTCCTAACTTGGGAGGAAGTTGGGAAAGAGAATTAGATTGTCATCCAGAAGCATGAAGACCTTGCAGTGGCTCACAATCGAGATCACCTAAAATTCACCAGTGTCAAAGTAACTAACATGGGACTTAACCTAAAATTAGCCCACAATTGTCTATGTAAATACAAAGGGACCTCCATATTACTGCATGGAGGTTTGTCAAAAACCATGAATTAGTTATACATTCAATGGTCTACGAAAGGTTGGTAGGTCCATTTGTCCATGCAAATGTCAATAAATATTGTTTCAAAATGTCATGGTCTCTAGCCTAGTTTTTATCTAGACTCATCCTATAATAGTCAAACATTCTAATATTGCAATACAAAATATGTGATAATTGACCTTGGGCATTCACGATAAAAGTAACAATGGTATCTATTGATGCGGGTAGTGAAAGTCATGAGGACTTTCTAGTATTTTTTAAATCTTGTGTTTATGAGTTCTTATTGACCTCAACCTTGGATCAATTCCAAAGTTTACATTTCATAGTTTCAAATAGGGGTTTGATCTATATTCATGTGTTAATAGTAGATTTGGTTTTCTCTAAATGTAAGCTCCCTATTATCTAAATATGCCACAATTAAATAGTGAGAAATTAAATTATTATTTGATTTTCTAATTACAAAATTATATAAAAATAAAAAACTATAAAAAAAGTTTGCACTTCCTAGCTTCAAATTGGAATTTCATCTATATTCATAAAGTTTACATTTCTTGGTTTCAAATTGGAATTTCATCTATATTCATGTGTTGCATTTGGTTTTCTCTAAGTGTAAGATCTATATTACCCAACTATGCCCCAACTAAATAGAAAAAATTATTTTTTTATGATTTAAGAAATTATAAAATAAAAAAAACAATAACGATTAAGAAAATTACACAGTATTAACCAAATAAACGACAAGGATAAAGATAAGAAACTTACATGAGCATCTCCCACCTCAAAGAACACATTCATTCTTGAAAATGCAGTTGGCATCTCCCACCTCAAAGAACACATTCATTCTTGAAAATGCAGTTGGCACTCCACATGGCAACTTTTTGCAAAGTTCACTGTGAAAACTCACAAATGCACAAGTACTTTTAGAAACATGAGCACATTTGTCTATGTCTATATTCTCGCACGCCCATGAACACATTTGCAATTATCCACTGTCTAAGCACCCATACTTTTAAAACGTAACCAAACAAGGTAGTTAAAAAAAAACCAAAACTAAAAAAACAAATAACATTTAGAAATAGAAAAGAAAATCAGGTATCATTTTTAGGAATACTATTTATAAATTTAGAAGTTGATATCTAAAAAGCATTGTTCTCCCCAATTTATAAAGTTCAACTTTCAAATAGAAATCAACATATTTAGAAATAGAAATGGACATCCCATTGGTCAAAATGATGCAATACCAAATCAAAATTTGCCTTGAGTGACAAGGAATATGCAGAAGGTCAAATGATGCAAAACCAAATCAAAATTTGCCATGAGTGAAAAGAAATGTGCAGAAGCCAATAACATTATGAGGTAGAAACCAACATCAGATTTCAGCACGCGCTGCACATTGCTCTTCACCATTTGATGTTTGATCTGCACATTGGTCATCACCATTTGATTTTTGAGCTGCACATTGCTCTTCACCATTTGATTTTTGAGCTGCACATTGTTCTTCACCATTTGATTTTTGATCTGCAGATTGCTCTTCACCATTTGATTTTTGAGCTGCACATTGTTCTTCACCATTTGATTTTTGATCTGCACATTGGTCATCACCATTTGATTTTTGAGCTGCACATTGTTCTTCACCATTTGATTTTTGATCTGCAGATTGCTCTTCACCATTTGATTTTTGAGCTGCACATTGTTCTTCACCATTTGATTTTTGATCTGCAGATTGCTCTTCACCATTTGATTTTTGAGCTGCACATTGTTCTTCACCATTTGATTTTTGATCTGCACATTGGTCTTCACCATTTAATTTTTGATCTGCACATTGGTCATCACCATTTGATTTTTGAGCTGCAGATTGCTCTTCACCATTTAATTTTTGATCTGCACATTGGTCATCACCATTTGATTTTTGAGCTGCAGATTGCTCTTCACCATTTGAGTTTTGAGCTGCACATTGCTCTTCACCATTTGATTTTTGATCTGCACATTGGTCATCACCATTTGATTTTTGAGCTGCACATTGCTCTTCACCATTTGATTTTTGAGCATTCACATCAGTGACAGGGCGATTATCAAGGTGGAATTTAGCGGAAAGCACTGGGCGAACGTCCTCCACTTCACTGAGGTTCTGTAAGAGAGGGAT
Organism: Pinus taeda; assembly: GCA_000404065.3. Taxonomy (NCBI): domain Eukaryota; kingdom Viridiplantae; phylum Streptophyta; class Pinopsida; order Pinales; family Pinaceae; genus Pinus; species Pinus taeda. The sequence continues at coordinate 76,323 of APFE030057200.1, forward strand.
GAGCGCTGTGAGCTCTGAGTCCGACTTCAGACCATCGAAGCGTTTGATGGGGATGGCATTGCTCTGTTGACAGCGGTAGGAAGTTGGGTTGTCATCAATGATAATTACTTTGCGCAGATCCCTTCCGAGCCGAGACAGATCTTTAGATTTTTCAGGGTCGGCTGATTTTCTGTAAAGCCTGAACTTGATGAGCTGACGATCTCTATCGATCACGTCCAGGAAGTAGTTCGCTCGTTTTTTAGCGCTCAGAGTGAACACGCCCATCTCATACAGCTTCGACATCTCTGTTAAAAATAAGTGGAGGCCAGGCCTCTTGTAAACGTATGGCTTGTGCCCTCCCTCTGGCTGCTTCACCTTAAAATATTCGGACCCTTCATGTTTCGGTACCTTTCGGCGGCGCGCCGCCAAAAGGGTGTGGTCCATGTCCAGAACGAGCGTGTGCCGCAATGGATCGGCCGGAGGTGGCAAGAGAACGTCAGAATTTTTTCTCTTTCTCTTGTCTTTCTTTCTCTTTCTCTTGCCTGGCGAGCTTCCATCATTCCTGGAATGGTCTCTCTTTTTCTTTCTCTGGCCTCGCGAGCTTCCGTCATTCCTGGAAGGTGCAGAGTTATCTTTTGAGCGCGCTCCAGCTGCCAATGCCACTGTAACTGCTGCAGTGCCAAGCGTGTTCCGCAATGGATCAGCGGGAGGTGGCACTAGAACGTCAGAATCTTCTTTCTTTCTCTTTTTCTTGCCTCTCGAACTTTGGTAATTCCTGGAATGGTCACTCTTTCGCTTTTTCTTGCGGCGCGAGCTTCCGTCATTCCTGGAAGGTGCAGAGTTATCTTTTGACGGCACTCCAGCGGCCAATGCCACTGTAACTGCTTCAGTGCCAAGCTTACCAATCTCCTGAGATTGGTCCATTTAACTAATTTCAAATGATGCAGAAGAACAAATGATGGTCGTGGTGGTGCATAAGAACCGCGAGTATCCTTCCAGAGAAGCTCGGAGTTAAGGAGCACTAGTGTCACTCCGTAAAAGGTCACGGTTATGGAAATCGTTTCAATTCTCGTCTTTAAATAGGGCAAAGGATCTCGAAAATGAATATGAATTTGTTATACATGGATTTTAAATTAATTATTTTTATTTTATTTTTATTTATAAGTATTTTTTTAGTTGTTTATGGGTTTTGGATTGATGGTGAATGGGTGCACCATTAAAGTATTTCTTGTGGTCGGTCACTGGTTAAATTGATAGTGAATGGGTGCATGTTAAGGCACTCCTTGTGATAAATCACTTGTTCAAATCCATTGTGGGTGATTAGCTACCAAAAGAA
>APFE030057200.1:78801-98587 GCA_000404065.3 Pinus taeda
ATAGTAAAAGTTTTAAATTTTTTTCATTTGATAATTTGAATAATTATATAGATTATATTTTAAAATGGATAGTTAGATTTAGATGAGAGTTATGTTGTTTCTAGATTGGGTTTTATGTAGCAAGTCACATGTCACCACCTCAACACCCCCCTCTTTTCCTTGGCTAGGTGCTCTATGGTAACCACCAACTATCTAACAAGCTATAGACTCTCTTCTATTATAAGTTGTTCTCCCTGTAAAATCCCATTTCAATTTTTTCTATTGCCCTATTGCTTATACAATCTAGAGCAATAGACATGACATGGATGCTCCATGCCAATGAACTAAGAAGAAGAACATGAGCTGGTGCACTTTTCTAATAGCCTTATGTATGCATCGATTGTTTATACCTATGCTAAACATACTATGGAATGACAACTAAGGTCTAGCATGTGCAATCCACACCCTCTTGACTACTCATTGTCGATTGATTATCACAATCCGTCAATCCAACAACTTACATACTGCTTAGGCTCCTTGTCATTCTCTAAATGCATTTAATTGGGAAATTTTCAACTCCCTCCCCACAACATACAAAGGATCTAGTCCATATTTCTTCTCTCCCATATGGTAGTGCCCTCCCTACATCTAGCTCACTTCCAACCTTTGTTGTTGTGTAATGCAAAGCAAAAAAATCCCAGGTCCTAACAGTGTTCGCATGGAATTCTACATAGATTTTTTTGATTTCCTAAAATATGCCTTATTAGATTTTACTCAGGAATCTCAGTGCTCTGGCAAGGGCCAAGGAGCCCTAAATTCAACCTGCTTAGCTCTCATCCCTAAGAAGTAAGAAAATAAAACATTTGAGGATTTCAAACCTATATGTTGCGTAAACATTATTTACAAATAATCTCAGAAGTTATTTCCCAAATTATCAAGCCCGTTTTCTATGGCATCAAGTGAAATGAAAATTTTATTGCCTAAATGGTACATAAATGCATGATGCATTTTCTCTCGCACAATAGGCACTATGTTCCATTAAGATGAAGAACTTAGCCTCCCTAACCCTCAAATTATTATTTATCTAAAGCATTCAATAGAGTCAACTGGACTTTTATACCACTCATTCTACATAATTCGTGTATGGGACTTAAACAAAATCAATTAGATTATGGGGTTGCCTGCAATTTTCCTTTTTTTTTATGCTTATTAATAGAGCCCCCTCCACTTTCTTCAAGGCCACTTGGGAGTTGTGATAATATTTTCCACTCTCGCCCATCCTCTTTATTCTAGTGTTTAAGGCACTTAGAATAATCATCGAGGAGGTCAAATCTAGGAATACATTTAGAAGCATTGAAGTGGCCTCCAACTAATGCCTCACTCACCTCCTTTTTGTAGACATTGTATACTCATTTTCTTATAAGGAGCATCGGAGGCCCTCCTTATGCTAAAAAACTATCCCTCTTTTCTATCAAGCCACTGAAATACAAACAAAACCCCAACAAATCCTACCTTAACCCCAACCTCTTACCTAACATGGAAAAATCTCAAGCTAATCAACTCTTACCCTTCCCCCATACTTACATCGATGAAGGTTTCAAATAAATTGGATTCTACCTCAAGCCCCTTGGGTATTGTTTTGTAGATGAGCTATGACTATAACATAAAATAAAATCTCAAATCAATTTATGGGCATTTAAAATTCTCTCCACATGTGGATGGGCCATACTTATCAAGGTGATCCTCAAAAGCATCACAATGTATTGGTGATTTATAACATATGTTCCAAAAGGAATCCTTCAAACAAACAAAAAATCATGTTTGCATTTCCTCTAGTCTGGGAAAAAACACACGGAAGCAATCCCTTTAGTTAAATGGGAAAATTTTCACTTCCTAATTCATTGAGGGGATGGGACTTTAAAAACTTATATACGTTCAGACAAGCCCTTGCAACTTTAATCTTATGCTGAATATGTCACAACTCCTCCCTTTAGGGAAAGACACTCAAAACTAAATTCATTCCAAACATACCTTTCTCCAACCAGTTTCATCTTTTGAGAAAATCATCAAAAAATCTAACACTTGGAAGGCCTTAGTTCCTTCTTCCCCTGTCATTAGCACCTAGAAATTTTGATGCATTTTAAATGGATATCAAGTAAACCTAGGTCACAGCCTGTGTATTGGCCCCAACAAATATTTCATTTTTTCAAACATCCTACTTTATCATCTACACCAATCACAAGTATACATACTTGTTGATGCAAAGACCCATACCCCTCGGGAATGGTATGGGTAGACTACAAAATGACTACTAATTTGGGACTATTGAGCGAAGAAGTGGTTGAATGGAAAAACAGCATAAAACACCTTGTCTCCAACTCCATTTGTCTCAAAGAGGATATTAAGGACGAATTGATTTGGTCAAAAAACCCAGCAACAAGGATTTCACTACAAATTTGGGATATGAATCCTACACATAACAACAATTCACTAAAGCATAAAGGTGGTGGTGGGATCCACATTGGAAGCTATATGCCATACTAAAATGTAAACTTATCTCCTAACTAGAAACATGAAATAAGCTTCTCACCTAGGATAACCTCAACCAAAAGGGGTTGGAAGGACCCTAGTTACTATCCTTTATGCAAGTCATCATACAAGTGTGTCTCACACATTTTCATTTCTTGTTCCTACACAATGTAAGTCATCATAATAGTTCTTGTAGAGTTGAACATAAAATGCACCTAGTCCTTTATAGGCTTGGAAGAAAACTTCAAATCATGGTTAAAAAAAAACTATAGATCTCTACAAAGTGCTACCATGCATACTCATAAAGAGTCTCTAGTGGGAATTCCAACTAAACTCATCTTTGGTCTGGTTAAAAAATTGTGTCGGGATTATAAGGTCGAACAAAAAACATAAAGTTGTCCCTAGGGTTTCTTTGATGTCACAACACAAGGTAACATGCCCAGATGTGGGGTTAGTGTAGTCCCTTTCTCATAAAATCTTCCAGTGTTCAATTTTGATATTTCCCTGAACATAGAACCAACAATCAAGCTAAATTTCTTGCTTTTTGTATTCTCTTGGAAATAGTTATTCTTAAACATTTAAAATCTCTAAAAATTATGGGGGACTCCAAAATTGTGATCAACTAGGATGACAACAATATTTCCATCGAGAATATCTATTTATAGCCTATCCATCAGGATATCAAGGACCTTTTTTTGGTTGGCTATCCTCGAGACACATAATCAAAGAACTAAACACTGTGGTAGAAAGTATCTCAAAGGATGCACTTGAACAACCTGTGGGGACTTTATTCATCACATATTTCATTAACAAGGTGGACCATGATCACATGGTAATCAACGTATAACCAAAATCTCAAGATCGCCTCTGTATTGTCACTCACATTATTTCTCAGCCAACAAAGTTTAAATATTAAAATATTTTTGTATAATTATTTTTTATTTCATATGTAGCATTATCTCTAGGATTAAGCCAATCAATTGTAATCTCCTAGTGTGGTTCTATTGAAAAACTATGAATTTTTCTTCTAGGGCTCTTCCCCTTCTTTTTGGAACCTCATAATGGGTGTCATGGGCACCAATTCATTGTAATTGATATCAACTAAAATTTGAGGTTTAGGACTTTAGCCCTCATGCCTCATAAACCAAGAAATTTCACATTAAGGTTATCACCTCTTTGCCTCGAAAGAAAAAAAAAAATCCCTTTTTCTTCGCATGGCAATGAAATTTTGGATCAGCAAGGGCTAACACTTTTATGAAGACCTAGATTACTCCAGGATAGATTTCTCTTAAGCTGATTTGTTTCTTGAGATCTTGGGATGTGGGGGTGGAAAAGGGAATAGATCTCTAGGAGGCCTAAATGTATCTAAAGCCTAGATAATAAATTTTCCAACCTTTATATGGGGCCCTTTCCACATAACAGTATTGGGGCTTGTGCTAGTTACTTTGTGCAAATATTAGGTCCAAGATCCAGGAATCTGAGGGTGGAAAAGATTGCACACCTTTCGACAGTGCAAATACAACTAGAGATGGATCTCTATCTCAGTACTAAAGAGTTGGCCCACCAACAAAACTTAACCATAACATAATCATTTCCATAGGTTATCTGGGAGTCTAAGGATCTGTGGATGGAAATTGATTGAAAAAATGTGCAGGCCCATATCTATAAGGTTATATAAACTCGCGATGTGGCGGAGGGTTTTATGGACCCTACATGGTGTTGGCATGTAAGTTCTATGGCAGCCAGGAAGGGGACATGTGGATGCCATGTGGTAGTATAATTGTGATGTGGCTTGGGGTGGGAAACTGGGCTTCTAAAAGGAACAAAGTAGAGATTGGTTGGGAGATTGACAGTTAAGATCCATTGAGGGGGGGCCATCATGTTAAAAGTTTGATAAACAAGGGGGGAGGGAGCATGGTTGGTATTAGATCCAAATATCCCTTCTCTAATCAATAGTTGAGATTCACTAAGGAGCCAACCTTCCCCAAATTCAAAACCACCTTTGGAGGGTGGTCCCCATTACTAATTGTTTTGATCAAGGTATGGCTAAGGCATAATGAACATCTGTGAAAAGGAGAATGGTACTAGGGTGAAACCTTAGTTATGGAACCATGCCATTAGGTCATTGGACCTTAGGGGGAGTCACAGGATCTAATCAATGGTGGTAACCAATGTCGTGGGTTGATATTAGTCCATGAACATTAGCCCCAAGGTGTTCGAGCATGAGGAGGTAAGGAAACCCTTAATGGTAAGAGGTCTCGAGATGATGTGGACTAACAAGATCCACCTCGAACACACAATACAAAGGATGGTAGTGTGGGTGTTTTATCATGGTAACCTAAAACCCATCCACAAATGGTGTGGAGGTTCCATGTGAGTAGGGAGGAGGCCAGGTGGGTGCCACATGGCATCCTTGTGATGACATGGCCTCTATTAACAGGCCAAATATTTTAATGGGCATAACTTTTAACCTGAAACTTGGATTGAGGTAAATTTTATATCGTCAAAAAGTTATTGACGAGTTGATCATAATGGTGATATCATAATTAATTTCTACAGACTTGCAAAAAATTAAGATTTTGCTAACCCCATCTCTATAACATGCCTTCGCACTAGTAGAAATTGATGAAATTGGTGACTATGTGACTAAAGTTAGTCACCGCAACTTTTCCAAGTGAAATAGTACAAAAATGAGAAATCTTAAGTGATTAACCAAAACCAACTAAAATTAATGACTATTTTAGTCCTGGATTAAAATATACGACTAGCTAACAAGTAATGCAACTAAAAATGACTAACATGAATGACTAATTTAGTCTAGGAACAAAAATATGACTACCTAACAAGTACTAAAATGACATGAATGAATTATTTATGCTAGTCATTTTAAATTTCTTAATGTTCATTCATAATTACATAATTAATTCTCTTTATTGGCGATACAGGTCCTATGGTATAAGAAATCCTTAAACCAGGTTTATTGTGATGTTAAATCACTATTGTTGTTTATGTTTTTTATACTATTGCCTCAACTTATTATTATTTGCATACTTACTTGTAAGCATTCCCCTAATCTTTCTAACACATCACCCTATACTCCATGCAAATGATGGTAACCTGAAATCAATTTCATCAAGCCTTAATTTAAATATGGATCCACTAATTATTATATATTGTGTTGGTGATATATGTATAATTCTTATGGGGTATGGTCCCCCTTAAGTCCTAATGTAAGTGTGAATATTTAATTGGTTTTTTTGGGCTATGACTATGTTTTAATCGTTAACCCCCTCAATATACTAGACCCTTGGTAATCGTTATGCACCCTATCTTTCCATATGCTTAATACACTTATGAAAAAAACCGTTTACCATCCAAGGTGGAATTTGACTAAGGGTTTGGTCTATTTTAACACCACTTGGTTAGGTTACATTCATTCGAGTTGTGGTGTTCACATGCCTTCACTTGACTCCATGTGGTGAAATGTTTTGATCTTCTTAGTGAACTAACGAATATCCTTGCAATTATATTTCATCATTATGTCTCCATTCTCTTGCTACATGTATACCCCTACTATTCTATGGGGATTTAAACTTGGAACCTCATGAAAAAGATGGTGAGTAATAGTTTCATCCAGTGTTTCTTTTTATTTCGTCGTATTTATTTCTTTCTTGGATTTGTTTTGAATCTATTTCTAACTTGTCACCATGTTTTCCACTGCAAGGTGACTATCAGGTATTTCTCTTACATTACTATTGAGACTTCTCCAGTCTCCATTATTGTTGAGTATTCTATATGAATGTGGGGTTTGTAGTTTGTTTCATTGGATACCAATGGTCCTCTACAATTTTCCCTTTCCTTTCGGTAACTTGTGTTTTTCATTTCCAATTCACATACCCAAAAATTATTGGAGAAAACATCCTTGTCAACGAGTATTGACACACTTGTTTTGTGTCCAAGTGATCTGTGAAGGTTGTGGCTCCGTCAGACTCACCTTTGCTAATATTCTTAAAGGCCTCAGGTAATTTCTTACCTCTCCTCATTATAGTATTTTAGTAAGCTACTTCATTTCCTCTCGTTTTGATCTGACTTGGGTTGTGTTGTCGTTGCTATAACACCCTCCAAAATTTCACTACATTCTAATTTTGGAGTCTACTTCATGGTCATATCATTTGTCACCTTTGTTGTCAAGTATCATTTTGTATTGCTTCCTATGTCTTGAGTGTTCTTGTGCCTTCTCAAGTGTTGTCACATCGATTAGAACATCTCTATGTACTTTTTGTCATCACAACGCCTTTCTTGTTGTAAAACAACACTTTCGGGTCACAATCACATAAACTTCACTATTTATAGTTGGGGAATAAGCATAAAGTGGTGTTTTCATGAATACTCATTATTGGTTAATTTTGTCTAAGATATCTCAAAGAGTTAGTATGTGTCGCACGTATTTTTATGTCTAGAACTCATCTTTGCCACCCCTCGTTCAATCATCCAAACTTAGACAAATTTTAGTTTCATGTCAGTCCATTAAGGTCAAGAGTGCACGAGCACACTCGAACGCCTTGATGGGTGATCCTTTGTTATTCAGAAGTGTGCTTGCGGCCTCCTACAGAGTTGGGTGCACTCCAAAATCACGAAGCCCCTTCCATGTTATGAACTTCACCCCCAAAAAGAGACTAATTCTTCCTTGAGCACACTCCTTCAAATTGAAGAAGTGTGCCCTGCTTGAGCACATTGGTGCATCGTGAAGACCCAAAACTTAGCCCTACATCCTTTCTTGATGCACCCTGTAACCTCTTAACCTAAATTGAGCACACTATCATACCCTGAACGCATGAAGCTTCAACATTCAACCATTAATAGTGTGTTGTGCACCCTTCTCGAGGCCTCCTAGGTGCATGAGTGCACCCCGAAGGCACGAAGTCTCAACCTTCAGTCTTTGAAAGTGTTCCATGTGCATGCTCTCTCTCCCTTGGACACATAGTGCACTTGGGAAGCATGGATCCTTCCCCTTCGTCCTTCAAACTTGCAACATGTGCACTACCTTGATTGCTTACTTCCTTAGGGTGCATGAGTGCATGATGAAGCCCTGAAGCTCCTCCTCCTCCATCCTTTAGCCTTTTTGAGTGAGCCCTGTGCCCTAAATCTTTGTTGACCATTTTAAGCACACTGAAAGTACATAAACAAGAAAATATTCATAAAACATGGTAGAGTAGGAGACTTTCAAACTAATAATTTCTTGTCATGAGTGATTACAAAAATAGGTGTTCAGGGAACCGTATGGCAAGCACACATAAGGAAGATCAGACAAAGAGGATAAATGAAGGAAGCACAAGAAGAACCAAGAACACACCTAAAACTTGGTGATCAAAGCACCATAAAGACTCCAAAGTTCTAAGACCCCTTGGAGGGTGGAATCACCATGAGTAGATAATGATTAAAAAATAGACATAGTGGTAGCCATTTGACCACTAAAGAAGATCCATGTCATCAATCACTGCCATGTCCCAATCATCCAAGGCAGTGACGTGTCTAGTTTCATTATATTATGATATGGAAGACAAATATGTATTATTGTAATCATTGTAAAAGACAAACAAGTAGAAGTCAAAGATTCATGTTTGAATTCTAGAGTCGTGGAATTCCAAAGGACATGTAATACTAAAAGTCATATGTAATTCCAAACGTCATTTGGAACTTCAAAGGTTGTAGAAGTCAAAAGGTCACTAGAAGTTAGAAATTCAAGATTCATGAGGATATGAAAGGTCACTCCTCAAGTTATAAATAGATCCCCACTTCTCATGTAAGGGACTTCTGACCTTGGCTTCTCCGATAAGGCATAAGAGAGATAAGTGTTGAAATGTGGAAACAAAAATATTCCAATTTAATTTGTCCTTGAATTAAATTGTAAATTAAAATCAAACTTGGTCTTAACAGCTACTTGGAAATAATTAATTAATTCATCTTGAATTAATTAGTTGGAGAAATTCAAGTTAGAAGTCTTTCTGAAGTCATGCAAGAGTTATCCCTTAAATTAAGGAGATAAGATTGAGTTGTAATTAATTAACTTGGTTTACTAAATTAAGTCCAGTTAAATTAGTTCCAAACTATTTGAGGAACTAAAACAGTCAATTGATGCATGCATGCACTCAACTAGTGCTACTCCAGTTAATTGAAGATTCCCTCATCAGAAACTCATGCATGTCTATTCTAAGAAAGACCCAATTGAGATTAAATTCAAGGACAGTGCACTATCGATTGCATGTGTTTTCTTATAAAGAAAACTCATTCATGAAATCAAGGCATCATTCCTTGAGGATTGTGCAGCTTTGACAGTGCGTGAGAGAGTGTTCCACTTTGTTGGAGGAGATCATTCACTTGGTAACAGGAGAATCATCCCAGAGGAACAGAGCAAGAAAATAGGAGCTTGGAGGGTAGAGAGGAAGGCTAGAGAGCAGCCAAGATTGCCTGTGAGCATCTGTGAGGATTGTACTGAGAGCTGGCTAGCTGTGAGAGCTAAGGCTTTGTATAATTCCTATGTATTTCCACCTTGTATGATAATACAGATAGTGGGTTTTTAGCTGAGGCTTTACCCAAAGTATTTTCATGCGCATTGTGCATTGATTCTTCCTCTTCTGGTTATATTGTTCAACTCAATCTTTAAGCTTCCATAAATTGATAGTAGAAGTAGGTTATAGTATTCTGCTTTGATTTATATTGCATTATCGGGTTAACCTACCATCAGATTTTCTACAATAAGTTTTTTTTTTTGGGAGAAAGTAGTGGCTCCAATGCTCCACTATTGGAGCAAGTGATGTTCGTTGTATTCATGAACCTTGGGACCTCTACTTAATAATTGAAGCCTAACAGCTACCATTTTTTTGTACATGGATTATGAATGTTTGTAATACTATTCTATGAATTCTTTTGATTCGTATTTTCTTTTACCATTAGTAAGATAGTTGAACTATTTCTCTTATTTTAGTGCTTATCTAATTTAGAACATGTTGTGATTCTTGTAATGATCCTCGTGTCTTTGTGGACTATTCGGCTGGATGTTAGATGAGACATTCATGTTGATGTATGTGTTTATCAGAGTGGTACTATTAGCTTTCTCTTAGAGACTCACTTTCTCTCCTCTCTGTGGTAGAAGAAACTTGATGCACTTTCAACTAAACATTCACCAGGCACACTAGCTTTCTTTTCAAAGTCACATATGTGATTATCTCTCTTCTGCTAACAATTAAAGTAAAAGAAAATTGATAAGCAAAAGGAAGTCGGGTCATATTCGGGATGGGTCTCCTATCCTAAATGGTGTGAGGTCTAGTTAGGACTTCATATCGAGGAGACCCCCTTGAATGTTGGCAGGTCACTATCAACCTTTCTAGCACTAGAAGGAGGGCAGCTAGATTTTTATGGATGATAACTCCACCCTCCCACATCAAACCTCATCTGGTTAACGAAACAACTTTCCTAGCACTTCTCTGACTCATATTCCTGAAGTGGGAAGATCTTCTCAGCTCGACACTGAACAAAGTTATGAAATTTCTTACGAGCACATCTGGGAAATTTGGCCTATAACTCATCGTTTTGCAAAGGATATAGGATTAATTCTTGGAGCACATAATCTTCCTTATTTTCCTAAGAAAAAAGAATAAACTCCTATTGGTATAGTGATTTCTAGTAACAGTCAAATATTTGGTTTTTTCTTCCCTCGAAGAGCTAGTAAAATCTGTAGAATGCACAGAAAAACCAGTGTAGCCTCCATCTTTCAACGGGGGTGATGGAGACAACGTTGCGCTCTGACATAATACTTTTCACAGGTTAGCCGGTTCCAGAGAAGATTCCTCATAATTTGAAGAGAAAGAGGAGAATAGAGACACGAACATGGAAAACCAATGTTTGGATTGGATGACTCAGGGTCCACTTTCCCTTCTAGGTGTTTTACAAAAGATGCCAAAGCACTTGGAAAAGTTATTAACGAAATAGGACCCTGACAAAGTGATCAAAGTGGAAGACGATTTGGATAATTTCTACCTACACCTATAAACGCTCGCGGTACGTTATGACAATGTTGCATGTAGACTCTTTCCTTGTACCTTGGATGGTAGAGTGACTACTGGGTATCATAGTCTTCTTGCAAATTCAATTCAGAATTCGAGAGGGTTTAAAAATTTGTTCCTAGAAAAGTTTGCCAATGACAAAACCCTAGCCATGTTATTAAAAGAGCTAGGGAACCTGAATATGGGGGGGAAATAAAAGGTCAAGGACTTTAATCATAAGTTAAATTGGGTATTGAACCAATTTCCTCAAAATAAGACACCTCATACCTCCATTACAATCGATTAGTACACTTTTTCCTTTCCAACAAGCATATCATTGTTTCCGAAGAGGGCAGCAAAGGAAACTTTGACCAAAAAATTTGAAGAGGCCATTGTTGTTGAGAAGGACTTTCATGCAATTAAAGTCATTTTTTATGATGAATCATCCAAAGACTCTAAGGAGACAGGTAAAAGGTCTCGAGCCTCTTTAATCAAGGCCAAGGATAAAGAGGCTACTAATCTAGAAAGCTTGACCTGCACTATCAAGAATTTTTCCAATGAATTGGAAAAACTGAAGAAAAGGACAAGCGATACCACTGTCACTAGAAAGTCCCCGAAGTTTAACTTCCTTAATAAGTTCAATAAAAACAACAACAACAATAGTCATCTTACTAAGTCTGCATAGAGCTCAATTGTCGTGTTGAATGTTGAGAGTATGGGCATGGACCAATATTGTTCTTTTCACCTAGAATATCATTAAGAAAATACATACCCACAATGGAATCATAGCATGAATTCTCTAGTTGCACATAATAATTACTTAGTGCTTGTAGATGAGCAAACTAAACAAACAAAAGAAAAGGAAGAACCTAAGGTGGTTGAAGAGACCACAAGTGTCGGACATGTAGTTAATACTTTTAGTTGTGTGTTCAAAATTGAGAAGAAAAACATCTAAGAACCACCATTAAATGAGGCCACAACTCAGAAGCAAAAGAATCGATATAAATTGAGAATTCAAGGGCATGTCCTTGAATAAAAGCTGACAAGGAAAACATTGAAAGAACATACGTTAGGGAAACTGACTCCGCCCGTCAGCCAAGCTCTGAAAAAGTTTAGAGATGCTGCCACAACAAATAACATTTCCACCAATAGTAAAAGTAAGACCATCATGCCAAAAGTTCCAACCAAATTCACTCCTTAAGACACTTTAGTAATCCTCATTGCACTTGACTACAACATAGTCGAGGATATAAAGAAATCACCTGCAAATATTTTGATCTTTGACCTCAAAAGAATAGCAAGCTAGTGGGAACTGCTTGTCTGAGCACTTGATCAGGATTCATCAGGTAATAACGCTTCTTCCCATAAGGTATATGATAAGTCTTCTGGTCCCCCAGAGTCGGTCGTTGATGCTACAAGATTAGAAGTTATTAATATTTTCCCTCTGTTTCTATTGACTTTTGAAATTTTCAATTACAATGTTCACAATTGTTAAGTGGATTCTTGTGCATGTGTAAATGTAATTCCATTATCTGTTGCAAAGAAAATAAATCCCAAATGGGATAAAAATGATGCACAAATTATTCAATTGGATAGATCTCTGGTCCAGGCTATTAGTGAACTTAGAAATGTGTATATCACATTTTCTAAGGATGATAAAATTCATCAATGTATAAATATCATAATTATGGACATACCTAAAGCATATGATTTACTCCTTAGCAGAGACTGGTCAAGAAAATTAAAAGGGTATTTCGTAACCAACTGGTCACATTTGTGGCTTTTGTCCTGGGTCAAAAGAAATCAGATCTAGGTGGAAACAAAAACTTACATGAAATACATGGTTACATCCTTCGAAGGGAAAAATGAGCCAGTCGTTTTTGGAAATTGACCTTGGGTGCTATCTCACATAGCCATCATTGATTCCACCAGATACACAACTAAAGATCCTTGTCCTTCGGCTGGTGAAAATGATTTATGTAATATAGATGTACATATAATTACTAGTAATAATAGTAGTAATTATACAAGAATTAACTTTGTAGCTTGTAAATTTTGGACTCTTCACTTTGATGGTTATAAGATACAGGATGATTCTGGAGTCAATTGTGTCCTTACAAACTCGCATAACAAGAAACATGTACCTTCATGTCATTTGGAATTTGAGTGCACTAATAACATTACATAATACAAAGACCTCGGACTTGGGTTAAAGAAAGCTATAGACCTAAAGGCATATTTTCTAAAGGTAATCAGTGACTTATAGGTACACTTGTCAGGTATGAGATGCTATAAATTGTGACTCACCTCATCTCAAAAACTACCAACAGGAGGTATGGCGTTTGATAAATCATTTTAAATATTTCAATATTATTTATGTTCTAAGAGCTAGAAACACAACAGCAGATACATTAGTAAATGTTTCTGCTAGGATGCCGCCATGGAAAAATGGTTTTTCTATTGAAATTCTATATAAAACATATTTACCCAACAATATTACTAACTTATGTGTTTTCAATTATTACCAGCATATAGTACACCTTATAGTGAATACTGATGTATTTAAAGACACCTCCATACTAGAGGAAGGTGAGCACAAGCAGGCTCTATAAGAAGCATCTCAAGCACCAAAAGGAAACGTTATACCAAAAGGTGAGGTGTCCTTAGAGAAAGTATATGACTTGTAGAACCAGTTTAGAGGGCCAGTAAACACAAAGACTTAGAGTTCAAAGCTCACATTTGAACAATTCAATTTGGGAACCCCACAAGATCTGAAGTATGTCAATTTCAGTAACTAATGTTCCCCGCATAAGAGAGAAGTATTTATTCATTTATTCAAGTAGTATCGGGATGTATTCGCTTGGAAATATGATCATCTAAAGACTTACAATACCCGCATCATCCAACACGTGATTCTCATAAAAGAAGGGGTGAAACCATTCCAACAAAAGCTACGAAAACTTCATCCAACAATAGAGCACCTTATGTAGAAGGAAATGAGAAAGTTTTTGGATTCCTGGATCATTTTCAAAGTCAAACATTCCACATGGGTTTCCAACTTGGTCTTGGTCATAAAGAAGTATGGAGAAATACGTCTATGTGTCGATTTTTGAAATCTTAATCGAGCTTCTGAAAAAGATAACTATCTAGTTCCATCCATGGAGAAGATACTCTAGATAGTGTCTAGGTGTGATATGTTTTCTCTACTAGATGGTTTTTTAGGTTATAATCAAGTGTTAGTAGCATAACCCAATAGATTGAAAACTACATTCCATACTAAATTGGGAATGTTTTCTATCAAAAGAATGTCATTTGGTCTAATCAACACTAGTGCAACCTTTTAAAGAGTAATGGACATCACCTTTCATGGCCTTTTAGGTCAAATCATTGTTGTCTACTTGGATGATGTTATTGTATTTTCTAAGAGAAGGTCGTATCATATATGTCATCTAAATCATATATTTGAGTCATATCGAAAGTATGGAATTTACCTGAATCCCAAGAAGAACATTTTTGGTGGGTCCGAAGGGATCCTGATAGGGCACATCATAGAAAATAGTTGTATCAAGATTTACCTCGAGAGAGTCAAGGCTATAACACAAATCTTGTTCCCGATGAATAAGAAATCCATGCAGTCTTTCTTAGGGAAAATCAATTTTCTCATAAAATTCATCTCTGATTACACATAAATATTCAAACCCATACAAGATATGGTTAAGAAAGATGCAATACCTAAGTGGGATAAATGGGAGAAAAGATTAAACCTCTTAATGTCGATGCACCCGCACTTTTTAGTCTAGATTACGGTAAGGATTTCCTGCTCTATACATTTTCTTTGGATTTATCAATTGTCATTGTATTAACTCAAAAGGAAAATGAAGGAAATGAGTGGCCTATCTCCTTTATGAGCACTAGTCTACAGGGACTAGATTTGAACTAGCCTACCATTGATAAACCAGTGTATGCAGTATATAAGGTAGTGAAGTATTTCAGGTCCTACTTATTGAAAGACCACACCATTATATTTATACCCCGTCCAGCGATAAGAATGTTTCTTACGCAACAACAGCTAGGTGAGAAGGGGGCTAATTGGGTGACTTGTCTTCAAGAATAAGATCTGGAGTTTAAACCAGTTCATACTACAAAGGGTCATGACCTATGTAGACTAGCAGTCGAAGCAAAGGATGCTCCCGAACAAGATCTCTTAGGATGGGAGAAGGAAATTGAAATGTAAAATATTGATCGCATTCCTTAATCCACATCGATAGTGCCTTGGTATGCAGATTTACAACAATTTTTGGAAAAAGAAACCTTGCCCTCATAGTTATCAATTAAACAGAAAATGGAAATCTGCTTAAAGGCTTTATCAAATCAACTGGTCCATGGAGTACTTTTCTGGAAGCACCATAATGGATTTTTATTAAGGGGCCTTAGGACGCAAGACACAGAGAATGTTCTGAAGGATATACATGATGGGCTAGAAGGTGTCCACTATGTTCGCAACACCACGACACACAAAGTTATGATGGATGGTCACTATTGGCCCACTCTTTTTAAGGATGTGCATGCTTATGTATGCAAGTGCCAAGATTTTTAGAAATGCATTGGTCGTGATCAAAGGTCAGGTGCCCCACTAATCCTAGTAACACTCGAAGAACCATTTCAATAGTGGCACCTTGATGTTATCAGAGAAATACTTCCACATTTGTCAAAGTAGCATCGGTATATCCTCATAGCTACAGATTATTTCACCTGGTTCTCAAAAGCAGTTCCACTCAGACAAGTAAATGACCAAAAAGTCATTCACTTTATATAGAAAAACATCAGCACTAGGTGCTATGTCACTTGTCTTTGATAATGAAACTTACTTCTCATCATTAAAACTTGATGAGTTGCATTGGAAAATGGTATTGTTCTCAAGCATGCCTCTAATTATCATCCCCAGGGAAATGGTCTACCTAAATCCACTAATAAAAATATTATATGCATTATTAAGAAGGTTATTTTCTCTTAAAATAAGATCTAGAATATTGCTTTGAATAATGCACTATAGGCTGACCATGTCACTCCCAAGCCTTCCCTGAAGGCCTCGCCATAATTATTGGTGTATGGTAAAGAATTTAATTCCTTTGAACCTGTACCTCGCAACCTTGCAACTCTCTCAAGAGTCACAAGGTAAACCTTGCTTGCTAGTTGAAAACAGGATAGATACTTTACTAAAACTCTAGGAAGAGTGGCTCAAAGCCAAGGATTGGTTTTTCGTTCATCAGAACCATATAAAGAGTGGGTTTTATAGAAAATGTGCAGGGGCGAAGAGCTTTAATGTGGGCAACCTATTTCTGAGATGGGATAAACCCCATGAGGACAAACATTAGGGGAATTTTGAGGTCTAAAATGGGCCTCCTAAGGAAATTATAAAATCATAGTGGAAATAATAAAATAATATTAGATTACATCATCAAATTTTAGAGGGAAAAAAAAAAAAATGATTTTTTAACTCATATTTTCAACTTATCTCCCTATGGGTTTACTCAAATTTCAATCGGGAACACTCCTTGGATGCAGAAATTGATTACTCATCCTAGGAGTACCCATGTTGCATACTTTTGATGGACCCTACTACATGAAAAATGAGAAATAATTGAAACATGTGATTGCAATCACGTTTTTTCATGTATTTCTCTTTTTTCATGTAGCAAGCTCCATAGAAAGTATGAAAAATGGGTACTCCTTGGATGAGGAATTAAATTTTGCATCCAATGAATACTTTCACTCGAAATTTGAGTAAAATCTTAGGGAGATAAGTTGAAAAAATAGTTTTTTTATTATTTTTTTTTTTTATCTTTTTACTTTTTTACTCCAAAAATGGTGATTCATCCCCCATGATTGACATCATCATCTAGAATCCTGTTGGTTCTTATAAAGTTTATTTTGGTTGTACATTTTTTTGAGGAGGCCCATTTTAGACCTTAAAATTCCTCTAATGGGTAAACATACAAAGTTCCAGCAATTGTGGATTGGACCTCATAGTTGAATAGAAACTTAGCCACAATGCTTTCAAGCTCAAATATTTGGATGAGAGGATTGATCCCCTACCCATAAATGATTGAGACCTAAAACATTATTTTTAGTAGTAGCTACGAGTTGCACTTCTTGTGCAATTTTTTGTGTTTTATTTTTTTCTTTTGGTATGAGTCAGTTGTGTGTCCATTGTCCATTCATGTCGTGGCATGTCTCAATGTTGGCCATTGTACATAAATAAGACCTGTATGTATAATGCATGGCCCAAAGGCTTTGTAGTGTAATCAAAGAGAAGTGTGACAACTGTAATGCTTGGCTTTCTGGTTATTCTCCTTCTCTATTTGGGAAAGCGTTGTAGGTTGAGGTAGGTCTAGATGGAAAATATGATTATTCCAATAGGAGAACCTTGAGGGAACATACTAAATCCGTGCTTATGCTAGCACCTGAACTGCTCGACTTGGCCTATGTCTACTTGTGTATTAACACTTATCCAATGTAGTAGAGAAGGGATAAGGGGGAAATCTAAAGCAAGCAAACCTAAACAATAGGTCTTAAAATACTTCTCTGAAGGGGAAACCTCCTATGCTCTCAATAAGTCAAGATCCCTCTTCTGCTTATTAGAAAAAATAATAAGTGTCAATGCATAGTTATAATAAATAAATAAATAAACGGTGAAAGAAGAGAAAGGCTTCCTATGCAGGGAGGTGAAAAAATCCACTTCACCAAGGTATTTTCCAGGCTCACTTGCAGTGAAGCAACACTTTTTCTATTGAAGTGACTCCACCAGGGTATTGTCTAGGCTTGTTGGAAGCGGAACAAAACCAGAGATGAAACTTCATACTCTAAATATCATAAACTTGCCTCATTACCCTTTCCTGAATTGAACTTATTGTGATACAATGTATCTTTGTGTGAGTTCAACCAAGTAGAAAAAAGAGAAGATGTTATGTATTAAACCAGGTAAAAAAGGGGAAATTGGGGAAATCAACACTTATTGAAGGTCTCATGCTTAACCGAAAGCTTATTCCCAGAGAGAGAAGCTAAATTTCACCCAGTGAGTCACCAAGTAACAATGTAAACTTTGAAATGGGAACTATAAACTCAAAACAGGAACTCTAGCCAAAAAACGCCAAAAAAACATCAAAAACAGTGCTAAAAACGAAAAGTGTGTATACTGGAACGATGGTTTTTTTTTTTAGGGACAATTTTGAACATGTTTTAAAAATGGCAGTGAAAACAAAATTTCGTGCAAAATACAGCTTGAAAACGAAAAAGTGATTATACTGGAACGATGATTTTTTTTAGGGTCAATCTTCAAAATTTTAAAAATGCTAGTAAAATGATCCAACAACATAAAAATGACTCATAACTTCTCATTTAACACCATATGGAAATCAAAAATTTTATTTCAAGATACAATGCATACATCAGTTCGATAAACTGTCTTAAACAATTATTCAAAATCACTCATATTTTCTTGCACACCATCAGAATTCACATCTTCAGATGAGTGATTGGATGCTGACGAAGATGTTCCATATTCTTCTCTTTCAAAATTCTTCTAGATCTATGACTGGTTTCAGTAGACTTCCATCTCAACATTGTTCCTTCTGCTAACAACTTTTTCAAAATCTCTATCGTCTTGAAGCGAAGAGTTCCTCTCTTTGTTAAATTGAAGTCATAAACAAGTATGTTAACATCCTCCAATTTTAATATGTCTGTGCGGCGATGATTTATATTCGTACCCTTTATTTTTCTCTTTCCTCCTTTTTTTTTCTCAACTACCATCTCTGGCTTATACACACCATTGCGTGGGTGTGTATTTGTGGCATACCAATGTACTTCAACACTTGTAACATCCTCATTTTCTGTAAATACCTTTATAACTTTAGCAACCCAGAATGGATAGCCATTGGGATCTCCATCTGCTAGTAGTGCGATCATGCAACCCTCCTTAATATCCTGTACTGAACCCCTGTAAAGCTCTTCCGTGGCTTCACATTGTGCACAAGATCTTCTGGAACCAATAGACATCTCTCTTTCCTCTGCCTGTGAAGAATTAATAATACCTTGATATTGTTGTTGTTCAACAATGTTTATTTCCTCATGTGCATTCGACACATTTTGTGGCCAAATAAATGGATTTTTCAAAGGTATATCTTCATTTGTTGTTGTTGAAATCATATCACTTTGATTATTCAAAAATGACTCCCACCAAACTGAATCAGCAATGTCAAAGTACTCATATGTATATCTAGTACATTTTTTAATTTCTTCTATGCAATCAGAATAATCTATATATCTTTTTTTTTTGTGCTTATGAACTTCACCAACTGATTGTAATAACAATATTTTTGATGAAAATATTGGATGATCTGGAATGAACTTCAAAAATTGCAAACCTGATGATGGTGCCCATTCTACAATAGTTGAATACTTCTTTCCCCATATTAGTTTTTTCCCATCAATTTTTTTGATACGAAATTGATGTTGGAAGCTAATGTCGTTAAGTTGTTCAATGTATTTCCCCTCACCATATGATCCCATAATAAACCTTTGCATGTCAACATTTTCTTCCAACACATCAAAAGTAGGCTCTGGCATGTATGATTTCTTAATACATTCAATTAATCATGGCTAGCTCCCAACTTTCTTCCTCCTCAATGTGACTGAAAAATGACTGAACATCTGATCGATATGGTCATGAGTGTGCCCAACAAGAAGGAAACCAACCTTTACCTTCTGAAAAATTCTCAATTCAACACGCATGTTTAGATATCCAAAAACAACCTGATTTTTGTTTTCACAGCAAGTGTTGTCCAATTGTAGATACAAAACTTCAGGAAGATTACCAGACCAATGAGAAAGCACATCATGAATTATGGTTATGGTCAGATTTGCATCATTATGAATATTTGGAGCTGTGAAGTACACCATTGGAAACATTTCCCCATTGAATACCATACAACCGACCAAGTGATACTTAATAAAATTTTCCTCCTGTAAATTTTTGGGTGTGCGAACAAATGTGGTAAAAGTGTTTTCTTCTGGTCCATACCATCAATTATCAAACCCAAATATTTATTCGGATTATCATAACACTTCTTTCGATGCTTGTACAACTTTTTCCTTTCATATGTTTGTTGTTCGCGATGCTCCTGAAGTTCTTTGACAATTGAATCTACACAACATAAAAGAAAGCCATTAAGAAATAT
>APFE030057200.1:98685-108848 GCA_000404065.3 Pinus taeda
TCTTCTTAGGAATATGGACATTGTTGAATTCTTTCTTCCATACCTTCACAAAATATTGATATGTAATAAACCGGCCATGTCCCTCAGCACCTTCCGCGTATTCTTTGTATAAGTTGTAGATTTCTCGTCTTGAAAAATTGTCTGGAATATGTATTGTCTCTCTATTTGGCATACACTCTCCATGCTTTGAAAAGAAACCTTTCATTCATGACATTGCAGTAATTGATAATGGCCCAAACTATCTTTTATGACGTACTTCAGAATAAAATGTGGGATCCTTTTCCAAATTTTCTTGAATTCTTGAGAGACAAAAATTCCCAATCGAATGAAACATTTTGAAATCTTTTCTACAGATAAATAAATTCCTAATATGATAATCATAACCTGACAATGTAGATTGCATGCACCCAACTAAATATGAATTTTGCATGCTTTTATTCATTGACAAATATCTCTTCCTGCTCTTTAATGAAAATTTGAAATCCATAAGTTTCAAGCAATCTTTTTGGAAATTCACTTGAAATGAGTGTTCTAATAGAACTTATTCTTGTCAAATATTCTACTCTACCCCTTGTATAACTAGAAAATCTTGCATTGATACGAAAAGGTATGCTCCTACTCCTCGATACAATATTTCTTGGCAACATCTCCATCATTGGATCATCATTTGTATAAGGATTTTCATCATCATTAAGAGGAATGGTATCCACACTATGATCAGTTGTGCTTTTCAAACACTGACTTAGAGGATATTCTTCATCTTCCCCTTCTTCAGTGCTACTGTCATAGTCCTTAGAATTCAGACTCAATGGAAAATTTGACTCATTGTTTATTGGATATTCTTCCTCATGTGCATTTTCAGTGCTGCTCTCATAGTCCATAGAATTAGGACTAAGTGCATCATCCTATCCTTCATCACTGCTACCTTTATACTCATTAGAATTAGGACTAAGTGCATCATCCTGTCATTCATCATTGTTTCTCTCATAGTCCTTAGAATTAGGACTAAGATGACATTGTGACACTTCATTCTTTTAAAATTCAACATTACGCTCTTCATCACCATTTCTCTCATAGTCCTTAAAATTAGGACTAAGTGGACACTGTGACACTCCATTCTTTTGAAATTCACCATCCCGCTCTTCATCACTGCTGCTATCATAGTCCTTAGAATTAGGACTAACTGGACACCGTGACACTCCATACTTTTGAAATTCATCATCTCGCTCTTCATCTCTGTTGCTTTCATAGTCCTTAGAATTAGGACTAACTAGACACCATGACACTCCATACTTTTGAAATTCATCATCATGCTCTTCATCACTGCTGCTCTCATAGTCCTTAGAATTAGGACTAAGTGGACACTTTGACACTCCATTCTTTTGAAAATTCGTTATCACGCTCTTCATCACTACTGCTCTCATAGTCCTTAGAATTAGGACTAAGTGGACACCGTGACACTCCATTCTTTTGAAATTCGTCATCATGCTCTTCAACATTGTTGCTCTCATAGTCCTTAGAATTAGGACTAAGTGGACACCATGACACTCCATTCTTTTGAACTTCACCATCATGCTCTTCATCACAGTTTCTCTCATAGTCCTTAGAATTAGGACTAAATGGACACCGTGACACTCCATTCTTTTGAAATTTGTCATCAAGCTCATCATCATTGATGCTTTCATAGTCCTTCGAATTCAGACTATGTGGAATCTGTGACTCTTTATTTATTTGAAATTCTTCATCCCCTCTTTCATTAGTGCTACTCTCATAGTCCTTAGGATCAAAACTAAGTGAAAGAATTGACTTTGTATTCATAGTGGAATAATTCCCGCTATATTCATCCATATAAATAGAGTTGTTACGTGATGAAGATGTTGATGCTATATAAATCGAAACTTCACTATCAGGACAATCCATCCCTTTCAAATAGAAGATGTTGAATGATACAAATGGAGATTCATAAGTGCATCAACACTAACGGGAGGAGTTCACGACTGGAGCGATGGCGGACGCGGGTTTCTGAGCTACTGTTACGGTTTCAGAACTGGAAGTGGACAGACTTAGGTTAGCAGCACTGTTGAGCAGGGGACAGGTGCTGACTGATCAGATGAGTGCAGAGGGGTCCATTGGGACCCCCTCCTATAAACAAATAATCATGCAGAATCAAAGGCAGCAAGCAAAGGAGGGAGTCAGAATCACGGGGAATGACAGGCTCAAGCAAAACGGCGGGAGAAACAAGGAAAAGACTCAAGTGGAATACAATGATACAAACAGCAATAAAATACTCAAAAGCAAAGAAGCTGAGGGTTTGGAGGATAATGAAGTCAGAAATGCTTCAGGACAAAATCTGACAGGAGACAAGGAAAAACATCAAGGAGCAAAAGAGGTGCCCATAGCCAACAGGAGGGGAAATAAAGAGAAGGAGGAGGGCACAAGCTCGAGCCCCAACAAAGAAACAACAACGAACGGCATTTGTAAACCTAGGAAAGTTGAGAGCCTCCGAGTTGTGATAACAGATCCAGCGATACAATCCTATAGAGAGCACATGGCAGAACATGTCGTCATATGTAAGTTCATGGGAATGTGGCCAACTTAAAGAGCCCTGTGTCAGTGGATAAGACAGCATTGGAAACCCAGAGGAGATATAAAACTACACTTGGGAGCCAAGGGATTCTTCACAGTCATGTTTACAAACCTGGAAGACAAGGACAGGATCTTCGATGGAGGCCCATACTTCATGGCTTCATCTAGTCTATATATGTGACCTTGGAAACCAAACTTCGTTCCAGAAAGAGAATCTTTCACTCAGGTTCCAGTATGGATTCGCCTGTTCTCTCTCCCGATATACTATTGGGGCCTGAATGCCCTAAAACAAATTGGAGATCAGTTGGGGACTTTCATCAAAGCCTCAAAGGCAACATTGCAGAAGAAATACACCTCATACAGAAGAATATGTGTGGAAATGGACGTATCAGGAGCTCTGTATGAGCGGCTCTGGCTCGAGTATAGGGATGAGAATTATTTTCAGGTAATAGACTACGAGCAGATCCCGTTTTGATGTCGTAAATGTCACGAACACGGACATTTAATCAGGGAGTGCCCCATGAATAGGAAGGAGGAGGAAGTTAAAACAGAACAAGCAATAAGGGAAAAGACAACTTCATCACACCAAAGTCAAGGCAGAGAGCCAACAGAAGAAGGGAAAACAGGGTAGGCACCGATAGAAATATTAACAGTAATACCTTCGAGATCTTAGATCTGGAGACAGATTCAAATGAAACTCAGAAAACCAAAGTCACAGAGAAGGAGACAGGAGACAAGGAGGAACAAACCAGGAAGGTAGAGGAAGAGGATAAGAACAACAACGAAATCCAAATGAGGGAGAGACCAGAAGAGACAGAGGAAGACACAGACATGCTGACCAGTGATGGAGGAAGTGAAGACATAGAGCTAGAGGAAGCTCTAGCCCGAGCCTGATTAAATCTACCTATTATAGTGGATAATTGGAAAAACCAAGGTATAGAAACAGTTTCGGAAGAGGAAATTAAAACCATCAGCGACCTGTTTACAGCAAGGCAGGAAGCAGAACTAGAAAGGCAACACAGAAGGTTAGGGGTCGCAAAAGGAAATGGGTCTTCCCTGAAGAGTCTTCTTTGGAACACTTCAAGCTCAAGGCACAAGAAGAAAAGGGGTCGAAAGACAAGTAATGAAGCTTTGCAGGAGCTAGGAGTGTTGACGATCAACTCGGGGAAAATGAAGGCTCTGAGCACCTTCCCTTCCTTTCAATAAAACCTAAAAGTTTATCATGAAGATCATAACTTGGAATGCAAGAGGGCTAAACATCCAAGCAAAGCAAAGATTACTGAAACGCAAACACCAGAAATATAGACCGCAAATCATGTTCTTACAGGAAACCAAATGTTGCAATTCCAATATGGCAAGGATCACCAAGAAATTAGGAAGGCACATAAACTTCTTAGAAGTCGAAAGCAAGGGCAGAGAAGGAGGCCTAGCAACACTATGGGACACAAGAGACATACAAATTTTATCTTCAGAAGCAAACAAGCATTTTATTGCGGTGGAAGCTCAACCCACGGGTAATTCTGAATCATTTTTATGTATAAATGTTTATGGACCACAAAAAATAGAAGACAAAATTAGTTTTCTGTATTCCTTAAATAGACTTATTCTTAGACATCCATTGTCCAAATGTATTCTGGGGGGTGACTTCAACATGATAACATCCCTTCTAGAGAAGAAAGGAGGTCTTAGGAAACTTAACAGAGATGCGGAAACTTTCTCTAGTTTTATTGAAAACGCCAGATTGGTAGACACACACACCAAAAGTGGCAATTTCACATGGAATAGTCACAGAGGGGGCAACAGAATGATAGCCTCTCGCTTAGATAGATTCCTGATTTTGGAGAGCATCACAATGGATGGCATCCTGGCTGAGTCTGACATCCTCCCCAGTGGAGGGTCAGACCATTGGCCAGTATCGCTCCTAGTGGCTGTCCAGGGAACTCCAGGGAATAAACCCTTTAGATTTGAAAAATTATGGTTGGATCATCCCAACTTCCTTCAGTTAGTAGAGAACTGGTGGTTAGAACCTATGGAGGGAATGGGATCCAAAATGTTTAACCTGCAGAAGAAACTAAGACTTATTAAATACAAGATAAAAGAGTGGAACAGAACAGTTTTTGGAGATATCTTCAAGGAGAAAACCCTTATAGAAGATAAGATGGAACAAATTCACAGAGAGTGGGCAGTAGGGAAATACCGTGAGGAGACTATAGAACAGGAAAAAACTCTCACCCAACAGTGGCACAATAAATGTCGACAAGAAGAGATTCTCTGGAGGCAAAAATCAAGAATACAGTGGTTAAAAGAGGGAGAGCATAACACTAAATTTTTTTACAGATCTTCTCTTGATTACAGAAGTTCAAACAAAATTCTAGAGATGAAGAATGGAAATGCAGATACATTGAAGAACCACCATGACATTTCAGAGTTGCTCTCAACTCACTTCAATTCCATAGCACAGGAACCGCAGATCAATAGAGAGGAAGCCATTAAGGAACTTCTTAAAGCCATTCCTAAAGCTGTAACCTCTGAGCAAAAATGGGCCCTCAATAGGGAAATAACTCTGGAAGAGGTGGAGGAAACGGTCAGAAGCATGCCAAATGATAAGGCCCCTGGACCGGATGGGTTCACAATTAATTTTTACAAGGCCTGCTGGGAGATTGTGAAAGAGGACGTGTGGGATGTTGTTGAGGATTCCAGGCACTCTGGAACCATTCTCAAATCCATTAATTCGACCTTTATAGCGCTCATTCCGAAGGTAGAGGAAGACAATACCCCTGAAAAGTTCAGACCTATTGCTCTCTGCAATGTTATCTACAAAATAATATCAAAAGTTATGGCCAACAGGCTGAAGCCCATTCTTCCGGGCATCATCTCTGAGGAGAAATCGGGCTATGTAGAGGGAAGGCAAATTTTAGATAATATCATACTTTCTCAAGAGATGATCCACCCTCTCCATTCAAGGAAAAAAGCAGGAATGTTAATGCATTTGGATTTATCTAAAGACTATGACAAGGTGAGCTGGAACTACCTTGAAGCCATTTTGGAAGCTTTCGGGTTCTGCAAGCAGTGGGTCAAATGGGTCCTCGCCCTCATAAAATCCTCAAGGTTCTCAATCTTAGTTAATGGAGCCCCTTCTGAACCTTTCTCACCCTTGCGCGGAATAAGACAGGGTGATCCTTTATCTCCCTTCTTATTTTTCATCCTCATGGAGGGTCTAAGCATAATCATAGCCAAAAAGAAGGCTGAAGGGATTATCAAAGGTCTTCAACCTATCCCAGCCATCCCTGCTACCACCCATCAGCAGTTTGTAGATGACACTATGTTACATGGCAGCCCCACAGTGAAAGAGGCCTTGGCCTTCAAGGAAATTTTAAACCTCTTTAGCAGAGCCTCGGGAATGGAAATCAACAACTCCAAATCCACGATTTTCTTCTTCAACACACACCAAGCTATTCAGGCTCACCTTTCTCGACTTCTAGGTTTCCGGATTGGCAGGTTGCCTTTGAGATATCTAGGGGCTCCCCTCACTCTCCAACAATGGCAGAAAGTGCACTGGGAAAAATTCATAGCCAACATGGAAAACAGATGCAGACACTGGACGCACAGAGCGCTTAACTTTGCCGGAAGATTAATCCTCACCAAGGTTGTGTTACAGGCAATACCGCAGTACCTATTATCCATGCTACCAGCTCCCAAGGGGATTCTTCAACAAATCAGAGCCATACAGAGATCCTTTCTGTGGAGTGGGAATGGGGACAAGAGGAAATGGGCGCTCATAGCCTGGAACAAATTATGCAAGCCGAAATACACGGGGGGACTAAATCTAGTGGATCCCTCAGTCGTCAACATGACCTGCGGTGCAAAGCTATGGTGGAGATGGATTAAAGAGCCCAACTTGCCCTGGGCCAGACACTGGAAATATAAATACATCCCATATTGCAATAATCAGGATCTTATTAGATTGCAGGAGGTGCCAGAGGGCTCGCCCATTTGGAATTTGGCCAGACAACACCGGAGCCTTGTGCAGGAAAACCACTTCTGGGAGATTCGTAATGGAAGGCTAGCCCTGTTTTGGGAATATGCATGGCAGAAACTCCCAAAATTGGACACCCCAGAGCGAAGCTCTATCAAACAGTTCAATCAGAATGAAGGCAGAAACAGAGTATGCCACTATTGGGATCAAAACAGCAAAGATGCGAACTGGAGAGAATGGATTCAACTCAACGAGGATAACAACATGGAGGGAAATGAAACCATAAAACAACTCAACAGTCAGATCCTCATGAGAAAAATAAGAAAAACCGAAGAAGAAGATCAGCTAAGGTGGGGCATGACAGGAAATGGAAACTTTTCACTAAAAGAAGCAAGGGAAACGATAGTAAAGGCAAAACAAGCGGAAACAGTGCCATGGTGCAACAAAGTGTGGGACAGTCTTTTTTGGCCGAAAATTAAAACATTCCTATGGCTTCTAATGAGGAACAAAACCCTGACTTGGGACAACCTGCGCAGAAAAGGGTTCGATGGTCCATCCAGGTGCCCAATGTGCTTAGGAGAAGAAGAAACCATCAACCACTTATTTAATGCTTGTGAATGGGTGAACCATTTATGGAAATGGCTGGAGGAAATTCTACAAAATTAAAACTGTGACAGAGAATCCATCCATAACACGATTCTGAACTGGAAAATCAATTTTTCCAAAACCAGAGAGTCAATAACATATGGAAAGCCATGCCAGGTTTTTTATTGTGGACAATATGGAAAGAGCGCAACAGGAGGGTATTTCAGGATGAATACAAAAACATTAAGCGCTCTAAAGTAACTATTCTAACAAATATTAAGCAACTAATTCAAACAAAATGCAAGGTGGATCCCAATGAGAAGCCATCGGCTCGAGACTTACAGATCCTGAGATGCTTTCAACTGGGAGCCAGCACCAGCATAACAACGTCATGACACCAGCAAAAACCGAATTCGGAGGTCAGCAGATGGATTCGCCCGCCAGAGGGAGGTCTGAAGTTGAATTTTGATGGTGCCTCCAGAGGCAACCCCGGAAAATCTGGCATTGGAGGTGCCATCAAGGACCAGAAGGGAGAAATAGTGCATATCTACTGCAGGGCATTGGGAGAAGGCACGAACAATGAGATGGAGTTCGCGGCATTAGAACAAGGGCTAAGAATTCTAAAGGATTCACAGAACAACAATGTCGTGGTGGAAGGCGACTCGTCCCTGGCTATCTCGGTTGCTAAGAAAATTCAGGGGGGAACTCAAGCCTGCAAAGCCACACGACACTGGAGGCTGGCCAAGGTGACGGAGAACATTGCTCGGCTAATTGGCGAAATGAAAGGTTTAGTCTTTCAAACGCTGAGGCGCAAGGCTAATGGGTTGGCTAATTACTTGGCAAACTACAGCATTGACAACCAAGACAGGGGATGGGACAGTTTTTGGCCGCACGTGGACAATCCATGTCTTAAGGAGAAATTCTTACAGCTGGCAAGAGAAGACGTGGGCAACTTAAACCGGGATTAACCGAAAATCGGCAGATTTGTCACAGCACCTCAAATGGAACAGTCGGGAGATGAGAAGCGAGGTGAGAGTTGGCACAAGGAGAAGGGACATGAGCGGCAACAACATTTATGGTAGTGGAAGGAGTACACAGAGAATAACAGCATTCTGATTCACCGAAAGGACTACTGCAGCGGCCTCCTCAGCAGGATGGACTCTTGGCACGTTTATACTCATCTAGGTAGGAGCAATATTCATCATCAGATTTGGAGGCATCAAGCAGCATTAACAGCCATCAACAAAAATTATGAAGTTGGTACTCCCAAGACTCCTCGGGATTTGAGGCGCACCTCGGGAGATCTTAAGGTGAGCGGCTATTTAATAAACAGTGAGCGCGACGAAGCCAACACTCTGTCTAAAGTTTTCGCTCTAGTTTTCCTCTGTTCTTGGCTCAGCGTTGGTTACCGAGCAATGGAGAACCAGGGCAACAGGGACAGTGGAAGCAGCAGAGGTAAATTTGCAAACCAGGAGCTTCAGTCTGCAAAGAGAATTTATGAGACTCGTTCGACAACAAGGAAAAAATGGAGAATTGCTGATTGGGAAGATGTGGTTAAGGAAGAGGAACGGTCGCGCACTGCGGAGCATATTGTTCGGGAGGTAGACTGGTTGGCGAACCCGGGTACCTCTGCAAAGCGAGCCACGCAATTCGTGCGTACCCAAGTGGAAAGTTGGCGGATCAAGACCCTGTTGGCAAAAGCACTAGAATCCCAGGAGGCAGAGCACCAGCAGTCCCGAGGGAGTAACCCTATTTCGGGAGGCCAAATGAGAGATCTGTTTGAGATCTGTGAAGCGCTAGATGACAAAATCTCGGCAGTGCATGAGGTCACGGAGACCGTCAACAAGAAGGTAACCATGCTCATTAAATTGTTGCGTCAAACACTGAGTCTGGATCCCCCGAGCTCTGATGGTAAGTAGAAGGAACTGCCGGTGGAAATTCACAATTATCGTTCCCTGCAGGAAAGAGTGGACAAGCATGTCCTGGAACAGGGCTTGGACACTGCAAGCAGGTTCGGGAAGCCTCCGCAGTAAGTCGGAGTTGTCTTCTCTTTCCTTTTTAGTTTTGCTAATCATCCATGTGGTTTTTTAGACATGTTTCTCAGCATTCTCCGGAATGCTTTCTATTTTCAATGGTGTATTCAGTCTGGGTTTAAGCTATGCGTAGCAGTTTTTTGGCTAGGCCACCCTGCGTGGTGTGCAATTGGCTTTCAGACTTTTCCAGTTTCTCGTTATACTTTACTGTGGTCCAGTGTTTGGCGACCTGTTGTTTGGCCTGGTGTACTCAGGCCTCGATCTGCATCTGCAGATTTTTTGTACCATATTTTGTTCTCTAATATACATATCTGACTTACACAAAAAAGATACAAATGGAGAGTCTCCTAAAGATATTATATAGCAGTTTGTGAGATTTATTTCTCTTCATTATTTTATTCTACAATTTAATGAAAAATGTAAACTAATTTTTTTATGAAATAAATCATTAAAGTTAAAATTATAAACTACAACTTCTACCTAAATTATTTTAATAGTCAAAGTATATAATATTTACTAAACAATTGAATATTTTTTATAATTTTTGTAATACATTCTTAAACAAATTAATCCCACATTCACCCCGTTGTAAAACAATTCCCTAATATTCGCTTTATCATATTTTCCTTCATCACCATAAAAAAATTAACATGTTAAAATTTTTTAGAACTAATTAATCCCGCATTCATGGTACGGTAAAACATCTTCGTAATTTCACCTACATACTAAATTTCATTCACTATTACTCACATTACATCAAGGTTTTCTGAGGTCCTTTGAAAGACTTGGAGTGAATTTGTGGAGCAGCTACATTGGTATCAACAACATATTCAACAAAGAATTCTCGCAATTGAAAGGTCAGTTAAATTTTTTTCCTTGAAATTTTTCATATTAAATTAGTTTACTGAAGTAGATTTTTTTTAAGATTAATACTTTTTTTCAGCCAAATTAACCAATACTTCCATCGTGAGCATGGTGGGCCC
>APFE030057200.1:110250-120395 GCA_000404065.3 Pinus taeda
GCGGTAGGGCCGCCTAGGTGGTGCGGTGAGGAGTTGCCGCAACCCCATCCTACGCCACCATGGTGGCCCACCCATCCACCTACGGAGGTTTCCCGATTCTCGGAATCGCCTGCCACTCTGCGGATGGACGAGGTGCTGTCAATGGGCTTATACCATTTCTTAGCGTTAACATTTTTTTAATTTCAATTATTTGATTATACAAATTAAAAATTTATGATATATTTTCGTCGTGGATTTAAGTTAATATGTTTTCATTATTTACTGATTTATGTGTTTCTATTTTTCAGGAAAATGGCATCAAAGAATATTTTTGTGAATCTTTATGGACCAAAGACTCTTAAAGGTGCATCTTCAAAAAACATTGGTGAATGAACTCCACTTGAGCTCATGGCTACAAATCTTTCAAGTGCCTCAAATGATAAGAAGATGATTTCATACTGAAAGAATTCAAAAGAGATGAAATTTCCATCAAGAATCTGGTATGTGAAAGAAAGAGAGCCAAAATGTGAATATATATCTATATATTGATATACCAAATGATAATGGAATTTCTGAGGTGATGGGAAGAGTCATAGATATGTGTTCGGTACCGGACACTGAAGTTGTTTACATACTTACAAAAGCTCCCAAGTCGCATGAAAGGATTAAATATCGACTAACATATTCATTGTATGACATGAGAGAGGTATCTATAAAGTTGTGTAAACAAATCGTAAATGAGATGAAACAAAACATCGTAAGTATTGTTATTTATATTTGTATTTTTTTTTCTTGAAAGTGTCTTGCTATATTTTTTTAACTTTGTTTTTATTGACATATGATATTTTGTTTGGCAAAATTTTGTTGCAAGTTGTTCAATTAGGTTGGGAGGAATTCATTTCATAGAGCATGATATCATGAAAGTTATCAGCAGATTTTACTCAGTGTCAGAAGAAGATATGGAAAACAAGCCAAATGTAGTAATTGATGATGCTACAAAACTACATCCAAGGGATCAGAAAAAAGGCCTCTAGTGGATAAATCTAGCAAGGGTAGACAAGTTACTTTTGAGGACGATGAAGTTAAAACTGGTAGTGAAGCATATGTTGTCGTGACTGAAGATGACATTGGAATTGAGAAGAGCCATAAAAGACCGAAAGTACAATGCCCAAGAATAAATATATTGAGAACGTTACGATGAAGAAAAGTAAAGTTGAAGATTTTGAAGTAGTCATTACCAGCAGTCAAGAACCTAGTGAAACTTCAAAAGAAAGTAGAGAAATCATTACACTAGGAGTTGATTTAGAGGACGGCATTATCAAAACAAAACAAAATGTCATTCAACAAAATTTTACAAAAAGAAACTTAATTGACAGTGGTCGTACATTTCAGCTTAATGTCAGACAAACCTATAAGGCAAGTGAAGGAAAATGTCAATATCAAGTTAGAAATCCATACCATCTGCATGTTCACAACTTGAAAACATTGATGAGGTACAATCCATATGCTCATGTGGTTAATTATGTGCTTCCTGTTGATCCAGTACAAGTTCCCAACAAACAAGCATTTGATAAGTCAAAATGTTTTGAATAAAATTATTATGTGCTTGGGGGGAACCATTCTGTAGAAGCTCAAAGACAGTTAATGGAGGGATATCCCAATAACCCACATTTTGAAACAACGAAATGTACCATTTATGCTGGTTTATCAGATACATAAGCAAAGTTAGTGGCATGGGATCATAATTCAAATAATGAATATAGGATGTTTATGACTTTCATTCAAAGGGTTAGATTTATTCATAGTGAATTTCAAGAAAAATGTGGTGGGGATAGGATAAATGTTACTGCAGATTTCCAATGGGAATATTGTGTGGAATTAGGCTATCAAATTGAAGAGAAAAGCAATTCAAAAGGTGGAAAAAGCAAAACTGTTAGTGATTTATTTAGAGGTGTTGATAACATTTTCCAATTGGCATTTAGAACTGCAGATGTTTGCAAGTTGATTGATATGATTTTTAGCATATGGGAAAACATTGGCATTAAAAACCAAAAGGTCAAAAATTTTAAGCCATTGATATGTAGCAACAGTAAATCAACTCCTGAAATGAAGCAGCTTCCAGAAGATATGACTATCACACCTTGGAGAGCAATGCAAGGAGTGAAAGTTGAAAAAATTGTCAAAACAATATTATCTCGTGTGAGGTCAAGGGAGTTATCATTGGAGGAAATGTCTAAGGAATTTCGAAAGTAAGATTGTGAATTATTTTTATTTATTTCTATATTATAATTTTCTTTTAAATAAAACATGTTGTTCTTGGTAGTATTTGTTATACATATCATTATATTAACTTTATGTTACTTTATCTATGCAGTCATAAAGTTTACATGAAAATTCAAGAACAAATGGTTAAATTATTGAATGCAGTTAAGATGATGTTGTACGCAACTATCCAGATTCAAGTTTTACATCAACATTAAAATATTTTTATCTTGCATTTAAAAAGGTTTCTTGATTTACACATTCATTTTTATTCATCTGTGTACTATTTTTAATTTATAACTTACACATATATTTGTTTATTTTATAAAATATGAAGAAGGATGATAATGGAGCACCAGATAGCTTCAAAATCTTTATTGAAAAAATAAAGATCGAAATACTGAGGAAGCAATGTATTAAGAATTTTGAACTTGATCCAACTCTTACTCATTTCATTTGGAATGGACTAGACACTATTCAATGTCAAGTAATACAAGGCGACTATGAAGATATTGGTAAACTCATACCTAAAATGGACTATGCCCTAGTTATTGCAGATATTCCCCATGGTTTCAATATTCCAAACATTAACTATGATAGTGACCCTTATACTTATCAAGCTCTTAGTAAAGTGGTTGCGAGATTTGTAGAAGTCATGTCATCACCATTATGGAGATTTGTGACATTTCATTTAGACACACAATTGGCAATGATATTGTCAAGCTTCAAGGGGAAAACAAATTCAAGGATGCAGCTTACATGGTAAGATGTTTAAAATGTATATTTGATTAATGTTGAAAATTCATTTACGTACAAGTTGATTGAAGTTTTACTATTTCATGTTACAGGCAAAAGTCAAATCTTCTTAACTGTGAAGATCAACTATTTATAAATTATTGTGAGTTCATTCATATTGATAGTTGGGAAAAAAATGATAGCTATATGTCTATGATTTTTAATCGGGTAGACGGAAAGAGTCATAACCAAACACTGAATTATGATGTTGTTGTGAGAAAACTAACATATGAAGACAAAGAAGCAAAAGGAGAGATAGTTAACATTTATCAAAAACCACAATTATTGATTAATTATCTTATAGACATATGTTCAAATGAAGGAGATTGGGTTCTGAATTTATTTTCTGGCTCAGGTAAGTTTTATTATATGGAATTGAATTTCAATATGTTATTTTTTAATTAATATGTCATTGTGCTAATTTACTTCATTATTTATTTTGTGCTTGATAATTAGGTACAACACTAACATGTTGCCTTCAAAAAGGAAAAAATTGCATTGCAATTGAAAAAGATCCATTACAGTGCAATTTCATTCAGCGAAGAATTAATGCTCTTCAATTTCTTCCAAATGCAATGCAAGAAATTGGGTTGAACAAAGGGGACTTTAGTGAATCACGTGTGGCAAAAAAGGCAAAGGAACCCCAACCACCATAACATGGGATGTTTGGAAAGACATACATTGGGGGATTCACAGACATCAAAGATCCATTAGAAGACAAAAATGAGCAAAAGGAAGCAGAAAATATTGTGGAAGAAGACAATGATGAAACTCTAGAGGATGAAGAGTTTGGATTATGTGACAATGTTGATTAAATTTAAGTTATGCTTAGAAAACAAGCTCATTTTTTGTAACTATTAAGTAGTTATACTTGTAATGTTTTGACTTTGACATTTTATCAGAAGAATATACACTCAATTAAGGTTGTTATGCGTTCAATATTTGTAATATGTGATTTTCGCATTAATTTTTAAGTTGATCATTATTTTTCAAAAAAAGATTATTATTATTATTTTTTTGACATGAAATTCATAAAAAAAAATCTATTATTTAACCATTTTTAGTTAAAATTTTCGTATAAAAATTGTGATTTTCAAATGTCAATTGTAGCAAAAAATTATCAAAACGTGTAGTTTTTTAGTTATATTTATGTTAAAAATAGTTATTTTTATGCCCATTGTTAAAAAATATTGTTTTTTAGAAATAATTATTTCTTGTGGATTGAAAAATTAATTAAGGATGTATAAATATGTAGAATATCAAAAATTTAAAATATCAACCTTCTTCTTTAAATATGCAAAACAATAAAAACCTCACCACAAAAAAAATTAAAATTAAAATAAAAACAAGAAAATATGAAGAAAAAGACCGCTTCAAAAATTATTAAATTTACAAAATAATTATTTACATTTCATACATTAGAAAATAAAATAAAAAATAAAAAAGCCTTTTAAAAAAAGGGTCTGGTGTAGAATTACCACGTTTTTAAATCAACATAAAAAACACTACCATTCTAAAATGCAATGTACATAAAAAAATTTATAGTTCCAAAAACTATGCTCTAAAAAACACGTGTGTTTTGCATCATCCCTTTTCAAAATCAAGTCACATTTTTGTTATCTCTACAAAACGGGTAACAGTATGAGTTCCCATTTCAAAGTTTACATTGTTAAGTGTTGTCGCTACTACAACACCCTCCAAAATTTCACTACATTTTAATTTTGGAGTCTACTTCATGATTGTATCATGTGTCGCATTTTTCATCAAGTATCATTTTGTATTGCTTCATACGTATGAAGTGTTCTTGAGCCTTCTCAAGCATCATCACATCAATTAGAACATATCTATGTGATTTTTTTGGTCACAAAACCTTTCTTGTTGTAAAACGATACTTTCAAGTCGCAGTTAGATAGACTTCATCGTTTATGGTTGAGGAATGTGCATAAAGTGGTGTTTTCATGAATATTCATTGTTGGTGAATTTTGTCTAAGTTTTCTTGATGGCTTAGTATGTGTCACATGTAGTTTTATGTTTAGAACTCATCTTGGCCACCCCTTGATTAGTCATTCATGCTTAGACAAATTTCGGTTTCAAGTGATTCCATTAAGGTCAAGAGCACACGAGCACACTCTAAAGCCTTGATTGGTGATCCTTCTTTATTCAAAAGTGTGACTTGCACCCTCCTATAGATTTGGGCACACTCCAAAAGAATAAAGCTTCTTCCATGTTCCGAACTGCACCCTAAAAAGGAGACTAAGTCTTCCTTGAGCACACTCCTTCTACTTGAAGAAGTGTGCCCTCCTTGAGCACATTGGTGCATCTTGAAGACACGAAGCTCAACCCTTCAACCTTCCCTGGTGCGCCCTATGCCCTATTGACTTGACTTGAGAGCATTTTCGCACCCTAAAAGCACGAATCTTTAACATTCAACCTTCAATAGCATTCCCTATGCCCTTCTTGAGGCCTCCTAGGTGCATGAGTGCACCCCAAAGGAACAAAGCCTCTCTCTTTCCCTTGGGCACATAACGTACTTGGGAAGATCGAAGCCTTCCCCTTCATCCTTCGAACTTGCAACATGCACCCTTCCTTGATTAATTTCTTCCTTAGGGCACATGAGCACATGCCAAATCCTTGAAGCTCCTCCTCCTCCATCCTTCAGCCTTTCTAAGTGTGTCATGCGCCCTAAAGCTTCGTTGACAATTTTAAGCATGAAGAAAGGGCATAAACAAGAAAATATGCATAAAACATTGTAGAGTAGATCATTTTAGACCAATAGTTTCTCGTCATAAGTGATTGTATAAACAAGTATTCTAGGAACCTTATGGAAAGCACACACAAGGAATATCAGGAAAAGAGGATAAATAATGGAAGCATAAGAAGAACCAAGAACACACCTAAAACTTGATGATAAAAGCACCATGAAGACTCCAAAGTTTGAAGACCCTTTGGAGGGTGTGTTGGCTTGGTGGGGCCTAACCCAGGTTCATCGTTAGTTATCCAAACAAATCCATATGCTACTGGCCCTTTCGGCATCAGCCCGTGGAGCGTGGACCAAAGTCTCACCCAAAGCAGTATGGGGGGTTGCTGGAACCAAGTTTCCGCACCCTGAGATGGTCGTGATGTTAGTTTATTCCTCCTATTCATGCTTTCGCACAAGTCATTAAGTTCTAGAGCTCTATCTCTCTAGCACTTTATTCCACCCTTTAGTAGCTCCGCAAAGGGGTACGATCGACCTTCGTGCAGCACTAACCTGCAATTTAGGTGCTTTCGCGCTACTAAAGTAGAGTATAGAATAGGTTTCCAAGTTATCCTTAAGTGTTTAATTATCTTATTAAACAATCACAGTCAACACCGCGTAAACAAATATCCTTAATTGTGTTCAATTATCCAACATAATTACATATATTCGTGCATCATATAAGCATTATAATTGAGATTCATACATAATTTATAAGATGAATAAATACAAAAAAAGGACGCAGAATTTGTAGAATGCTTCTCTTTATTGATATCTTCAAATGATTACAGTCTCTATCTGCCCTACACACACAGCGGCAGGGGTCTGCGCACTTAGCTACGGACTTCCACCCTAGGCCTCTGTGCACTCAGTTGTAGAGCCTCTACCTACACTAAGACCCAAAACTTAGACTTCTCTCCTTACTGCTCAAGACATCTTACTACAAGTCATGACTCGTTAGAATGACTTAGAGCTTACTTACTTAGCTCTTTTTATACAATCCCATGGTCCTCGGACCAAGGGTAGATCTTTACAGCCAACTTTTCTTTACAAAATGAGGGTGGAAAACCCCTTATGACTCATGACACCTTCGCGACCACAAAGTGTGGAGTCTTTACAACTTTATTACAAAATTTGATCCAAAACATGGGCTTTTAGCCCCAAAAATGTCCTTGGGGGATCTTGTTCCCAACAGGGTGGAAGCACCATGACCAAATGATGATAAAAAAAAGACAAATTGGTAGCGATGTCACCACTAAAGCAAATCCATGTCATCAGTCACTTCCATGTCCCAGTATTCCAAGATAGTGACATGTCTAGTTTCATCATATGATGATATAGAATACAAAGATGTATTATTGTAGTCATTGTAAAAGAAAAACAAGTAGAAGTCCAAGATTCATGTGTGAACTTGAGATTCATGGACATCCAAAGGACATGTAATACTAAAATTCATATGTAATCCCAAAAGTCATTTGGAACTTCAAAGGTTGCAGAAGTGCAAAGGTCACTAGAAGTTAGAAAGTCAAGAGTCATGAGGATATCAAAGGTCACTCCTCAAGTTATAAATAGATCATCATTTCTCAAGTAAGGGACTTTTAACCTTGGCTTCTCCCATATGGCATAAGAGAGATAAGTTAGTACTTTTAGGGAGCTAGTAGTGGCTCCAACGATCCACTATTGGAGCAAGTGATGTTTGTTGTATTCATGCATCTTGGGACTTTCACTTAATAATTGAAGCATAACGGCCAACACTTTTCCGTACATGGATTTTGAATGTTTGTAAAACTATTCTATGAATGTTTTTGTTTCATGTTTTTTTTACCAATATGAAGATGATTGAACTATTTCAGTTATTTTAGTGCTTATCTAATTAAGAACAAGTTGTGATGCTTGTAATGATCTACAAGTCTTTGTGGACTATTCCACTGAACGTTAGATGAGACATTCTTGTTCATGTGTGCCTTTATTAGGGTGGTACTATTACCTCTCTCTTAGAAACTCACTTTCTCTCCTCTATGCGGTAGAAAAACCTTGATGCACTTGCAACTAAACATTCACCGGGAACATTATCTTGCTTTTTGAAGGCACATATGTGATTCTCTCTCTTCTACTAACAATTAAAGCCAAGGAAAATCTATAAGTAAATGGTTGTTGGGTCGTATTCCAGATGGGTTTCTTATACTAAACAGTCTGAGGTCTAGTTGGGACCACATATCGCAGAGACTCCCTTGAATTTTGGAAAGTCGAGCACTATCAACAGGTTGGTTTATAACTATGAAATAACATAGTTTATAATTAAAATTAGGTTTTTGGTCACTTAGTCAAAGCCAACCTTTCTATCAGGTTATAATTAGAATCTTTGTTGGTTTTCCTTTCTTATTCAATGGTTTTTACCGTATTTTCTCTATTCAAACCCTATTGATAATAAACCCTGGATTCTGATTGAGGAATGTTTTATTGACATATGCGGTTGTATTCTTTTGTCTTGCAGGTGCCTGAATGGATTCTTGTTGTATAACTTATAGGTAGTCATACTGACAATTCTTGGAATTTTGTCTTAATTGTTATATGTATCTATTTTTCCTTTTAATCCTCGATTTATTGATTGTTTTTTTCTTTATCACAGTGTAACATATCTCATTTACACTCTAAAAAAAAAATATCTTAAGACATAATGCGATTCAATATAATTATTTCTCACCACTAAGTATAATGTTTTTGATATAATTTTAACT
This sequence comes from Pinus taeda, assembly GCA_000404065.3. NCBI lineage: Eukaryota > Viridiplantae > Streptophyta > Pinopsida > Pinales > Pinaceae > Pinus > Pinus taeda. The sequence continues at coordinate 118,762 of APFE030057200.1, forward strand.
ATTAGGACATCTTGTCTTGTATGCAAGATAGTGGCGGTTAAATTCTACTCTTCATCCTTTAAAGTATTGTTGTTTTCATTATATTCAAGTCACATCTATGACTCATTAACAAATTAAGTCCTCCCTTGATTTTACCATAACAATGTATTCAGACTCACTCTTCTTAATAGACTTTGTACATTGGATTACCATAAGTTTACTATAAACATTTTTAATAACACCAATATTTGTTGGAAGTAGGCTTATGAAACACCTTTCCCTAGGAATATAGTTACAACTCCATTTCTATCCATTTGTTTCTTAGGGTATAGAAAGGATTACAGGTGTGTATTCTCTTATGAAATCAATAGGTCAATGTTAGGTCCCTGTAATACTAGTGATTACCCCATTACTATTGTAGTTGTATCCCTTATTAATATTGGTGTGCCCCTATTTTCCCCATATTGTTATTACTGTGCCCCATAGAATCCCTCTATTGTTATTTTTGTGCCTTTATATTATTTTGTTAGGTCAACTGGGTTATATGTGACTCCTTAGACTCCTATATATAGAAAAGGAAGTTGGTCATTGAATCATCCAAAAATTGTTCATTTGTGTAAGTAAAGGAGGGTTCCCCCTCGAAGAGGCTGAATTCTAAGGCGCTCAACTATCTTTTCTATCTTTTTGTGAGCTGGTTTCATAACATTTGGTATCAGAGCTTTGGATTCTAGGGTTTCGCTGCTCCAAATAGGTCATCGTGGAATTTTCACTATAACCTTTTTATGCAACGTTTCAGAAGCGAAAAAAGAAAACCCATTTGAGAGGAAATTACACTAAACCTCGAGTCTGAATTTCAGAGCTTTTCGCACTATATTTGCAGAGATATGATCTAAAGAAGTTGGTCTTTTTGCAGACTCCTGAATTACATTCCAAACAGGTGACCTGGGAAAATTCGTCATAAATTTCTCTCTGAGCATCGGATTGAAATTTCATAAGAAGGTACAGAAAGAGGACAGATTGTAGTTTCTTTTGTATATTTTTCAGAGACAAAGGTTGAAACAGGGACACGTGGCATGTCGTACACGTTCACTCTACTGAACTAGTCTATAATCAGGTCACTGTGGGAGATTTGGCATAACTCTTCCTTGGAGAATCCAATTTGGATCAGACTAGTGGCATTGGAAAGAGGACACAGAGGGATACTGCAGATCACAATTTCAAAATTGGATAATCTGAAAATACAGAGATACATTAGAGGCAATATCGAACTCCTACAAAGTGAAAAAAGGTGTGTAGATTTTTTTAAATTTTTGCTTAAGCCTGGTTTGAAAAATTATTTTGAAGGAATTCAAAGGGCATAGTAGAGCATTATTATCAGTAACTGATGCTCCGAGGAAATAAAATGCAAGCACCTAGTAAGCAACCTGAAAGCTCTAGCATGACTCATGAAGAAGAGGAAGAAATGCTACATGATATATCAAAATTACAAGACCAAGTGCAACAAATGTCACTCTCACAGAAGCTAATAGAAGCTAAGATAAAGGGCGTGGAAGCTAAGATGGATGATTTGAAGATATATTTGAAGACAGATTTGAAGAGAGACATGGCAGATTTGAAGACAGATTTGACAAATTTTCTACAAGAAACACTTACTA
>APFE030057200.1:160201-178472 GCA_000404065.3 Pinus taeda
AAAGATTAGAATGAATAAAATAAAATGAAATAAAATAAAATAAGAAAATAAAAATAATTAAATTAAATTGTCAATAGTCGGCTAGTTTGCTTTTGCATCTAGCCATTCTCATATTTATACCTACCATCTACCTTCTTTTCTCCGCACAGTTATCCTGATGATGAGTCTGGTTTTAGACTCGAAAAGTCGATATAAAAATGATAAGCACTGTGGTAAATCCGAGCTCTTCTCAAAAATCCATAAATTACATGACCATAAGAATTACAAATCAAAAACTGACTTCAGGACTAGGCCTGACCATCCCCAACTGGGACTGACATTATGTCAAACACTTGACATCAATGCAATCTACAGGACATGAATATAAGATAGATCATAAATGACTGATAACTCATATGAGACTTGATAAGAAGGATCACCACCCTTTTCCATTAACCGTTTTGAAATCAATTAGGTCTTGCACCCATTATCCTTTCAGTTACAAGTAAATACATGAAATAACCATGACTATCACCAGTCATATAATCAACATTGAACCATGTAAATAACAATGAAATAAGAGCCATTAAAGCCACATATTAACAAGTACAAAAGCAAGAGAACTTAACTTTTATTAAACATAGGCAAGAGCTGACTAGGTTCAGGACTTCCACATACTACCCAACCATAGACATGGATGAACCAAATCTTTCTTTCAGCCATTCACCACAATGTCATATTCCAAGCATGAATATGGGATCTCATGTATAAACTAATCCAAAAACAACCAAGGGAATCCAAAGTTTAAACCACATCCACCCTCACCAAACCATGATCTCACCAAAACCGGAATCGAGATCACAAAACCAAACTTAGCTTAGAATGCCTCTGGACTCCCTCACTATCCTTGAGGAATTTTCCATCTCCTTGTCTCTTAGGCTTTAACACAATCCACACTGGATCACTAGGCCCTATACCGAGACACCATTCTCTCATGCTTTACAGCAATCCACACCGTATCACTATGCCCTAAACCGAGACTCCACCCTCAGGCTTTACTATGTATCCTGCCAAAACCAATGAAGGGATTCCTAGGCCTTTAGGAATTTTCTTAAGACCACCTCTGCCCTAGATTCTGAAACCATCTAGAAATTCCAAAGCTCAAAACCAAAAAAACATCCCATCATACCATGACTATCTAGAAAAAGGCAAGGTAAGGTTGAAAACCATTTTCATAACTCCGCAAAACCATGCCACCAACAACAAGAGAAACATATACCAACATACAAAGCAGTTCATATCAAAACCACCTAGGAAATCACACATGCAATATGTTACCTGCAAGTATTCCTGCTAAAGTTTCTTGATCTTGCTCTTCCTTACTTGACCTTCTCTTTCCTTTCCCTTGCTTGATCTTCTCTTTCCTTCCCCTTCCTTGTCCTTCCTTTTCTTTTTTTTCCCTTCCTTACTCCAAAGTTAGAAATCTCCAAGAAAACTCTAAGTGTCCAAGACTGTCAAAGAGAGAGAATAATAGAGAGCTCCAAAACTAAACTGATCAAAACCCATGAATTGATCCTCATAAGCCTTTTTATTAATGAGGCTTCTATTTTTTTTATTTTCCATTATTTTCCTTCAATTTCCTCCTCACGTGCAACCTATGACCTTTCGCCTTCCTTTTGTCCTATTTTCCTTTATTTTCTTAAATAAATGTGCCAAAATATTGTTTTTCCTTTTTAATGTTGTAGGCAATACCTTTGCCAATTTTCCTTAGCCATAAACACATCCAGTGATGCCCACTAGGATATCTTTGCCCAACATTTAGCCTGGAATAAGTTTCCCTTAACTGTGGTCTTATTTTTCATTTATTAACTTTTATTACATGAAATTTTAACCAGGGGTTGTTACACCTTCATTGCGATTCATGGCCAACTCTTTTGAACTAGTTACATTGTTACACACTTTTTTGAATTTGGGCTATAAGGTGATTGCATATAAACTCTCATAGGAATTCAAAAAAAATTGAAATATTGCAAATATGAATTTGACATGACTTCTAAATAAAATTAACAATGACCTCTGCCTAATATTCTCAACCTTTCCAGTGGATGATCTACTTCTTTGCCCGGGTATAACCCATAGTTGGTTCTAGTTGAAGTACTGAGTAGAACCATTAAAGGAAAGGAAGTTGGTTCCTATTGTAGAGAGCTAGGTAGAGCTGTCTAGTGAATAAGAGAAGAAGAAAGAGAGCTAGATAGATCTACTTAGTGAATAAGATAAGAATAAGGAGACATATAAGTTCTAGTTGAGTACTAGGTAGGAGTGAGAATTTCCATATGTTTTATCAAACAGTTTTTCTACTTGGAGATTGATGGAGGATGATTACTGTTTTTTCGACATGTCATTGATGATAATAGCTAAATCTATCAAGGGTAAAGGTGACACACTTAAAACAATTTATGTATGTCTTACAGCTTTTCTATCCTTCTAGTGTTTAATATATAAAGATGGATATACATGAACTTGACTGAACAAGATAGGAAGGAAAACACAATTGACCATTGTTTTCATCATTAACGCCTTGAACACATTCAAACATGGAGTAAGGGTTTGGAATAAGTTAATCATGTAGAAAACTAAATTGTGTTTTTATTGTTTTTTTCTTATAAATCTAGCAAGATGCATTGTTGAAATTGTAGTATGGAGTTGCTTCAATGAAAAGGCGGGGGCTAGAAATTTATCTACAATATCAGGGTTTGGAAATTGCAAACTTTCATTATCAAAATCACATTTTTTAATGTCCAAATTCCATGAAGTTCCCAAATGGGGGGAGTTCTCTTCTTCACATTTAGACAACACTTAAGAGTACAATTTTAGAAAAACATCTAACTTTAAATTATGATTATTTATATTTATATTTATTGGGTATCTTTATATTTATGATTATTTATCTTTATGTTTATATTTAATCAGAAAAAATATTTATCTTTATTTTCCAGGAGCAATAAAGGCCCACAACTAAGGGATTTGCAATGTGGAGTTGATATTGGTGTTTCCACTCTTGGATGATTGAATGACATTTTAGAAACTGAAAAGGTAAACCTTCGATAGGTTTCATTCTAGACACTTAATGAAGCTGATAGTATGCTTGGTATGGGATTTGAGCCATAGATTTAGAAAATTGTGAATGAAATCCCATGTCAAACGAAAAGCTTGATATATACTGCAACTTGGCTCAAGGAGGTTCGAAAGATAGTTGGTGATTTGTTGTTTATTTCTATTTAGGTGACAATAGTGACTATTGATGAGATAGCTACGAATAATTCCATCACCCAAGTATGAATTTTTTTCAAGATTTACTGCACTTCTTTTCTACTATGTTTTATTTTTTTATGAAACTTGAAACTATATTTTTCATCATGTTGAAGTAGTTGTGCCAATGGAGAAGCAAAGAAGGCTAGAAAAAATTCTTCTTGGACAGGATCCAAGGTCAAGAATTATAATATTTTTATCAACAAAAAGAATGTGTGACAACCTTGCCCGAAGTGTTGGTTGAAAATTTGTCACTATTTCTATCGTCGGGGACAACTCTCAAGGGTAGAGAGATTTGGTTTTAGATAGTATATATGTTTTGTTTTGTGAATTAAAAAATAAAAAAAAAAAAAAAAATAAAAAAATATTTGAGAAATACATTGATAGTTTAATATTTTTGTCATTCATGTGGGGATCATAAAGAGGGTTTTCATTCTTATGTAGATGTACAAAATGAGGCCTTTACTCTTAGTTATGACTGAATTTGAGCTCCTCCATCGGGAATTGACAGTTTTCCTAGATGCTTATGTTATCTAATTTCCTTGAATAATGTAAATTTATTGTATATGTATCTCTTAAATATTGTAATTTTTTTGTACATGTGTAATTCTCTTGAATAACAGAAATTTATAGTCTATGCATTTCTCTTAAATGAATATAAAACTACTAAATTAGTAGTCTATATTGATCAATAATGAACACAAATAAAATGAATATGCAATGACTAAGTTAGTTTTTTATAATGATTATTAATGAAAGTAAATGAAATGAATATAGACTACTAAATTAGTCATTTCACAACTAAATATACTACTGTGTGATCGCGCAAGAAAATTAATTAATGACCAAAATGTTGTCATCGGATAAGATATTGTAAATTAGCACTACTAGTCGTTTATATGCAAACTTTTAGTCATTGTTTGAAACCAATTAATGACTAAAGAAATATGACCAAAATGTTGGTCGTGAGATAAGACACTGTAAATTAGCTACCAATAGTCATCTATATGAAAATTTTAGTCATCATTTGTAGTCAAAAATTTGTCATTTCCAATATTCATATATTTGTTTGTTTGGTCATTAAATGTGGCAATTAATGACTAAATCAATGAGTAATTAAATGACTAAATTCATGACTGAATATAATACTAGATGATAGAATTGAGACAACCAATTAATGACTAAGCTAAATACAACTAAATTGGTCGTGGAGATAAGATATTGTAAAATAACCACCAACGGTCACATGACCAAACATATTCATTTATATGCAATTTTTACTAGTCTTTTTAGTCACTAATTTTTTTTTTCTACTAGTGTGGGGATCAAGTCAAATAAGTAACACCTTCCTTACCCCTATAATCCCTTAAGGGGATCCTATAAGGCAGTGGAAGGGAGGTAAATATAGAGTGGTATTAGAGTGAAGGTTCAACACAGGAGTTGAACAATCTCACACACTAATGCAAAAAAATTAATATGCGAGTTTAATTATTATATATGTTGAATTTTGATTTATAGTTGATATGGTTTCTAACCTTGATAGAATGTTGGTATGTCTTTTTTCTCTAGCATGCATAGCTGACATGGGTTTTGATTATGTGAACAACTTTAGATTAATATGCTTAGTGTTGAGAGACCAAGGTGATACATTACTATACTCATCCCAGAGTTGATTAACAATTGTTTATGTGTGTGACACCACATAAGAAGACACAAATTCTAAAAAGAAATAAAGGAATGAGCGACAGAATGGTGTAGTAAAGCACAAGAAGATCTCATCATAATTATGAATTAGACGCAATTGCAAAGAGGTCAAAGGAAAATTCCCCTTACTGGATGGATACTCTTAGGAGCTTGAGAGCTAAATTGAGAATTTTCAAGGAAAACAATGACAAAATTATTAGAGCACAAGAAAGGAAAGCAGAGGTGAATGTAGTGATTTTGTGATCTTATTAGATTTGCAAAGGCAAAGGAAATGTGAGCTTTGTCCCATCTCTCTAGGAAGGCACCAGTCCAAGCAAATCCTATTGAAGATCCAAAAATGTGGATTGGAAACAAATAGGGAAAAGGGTAGCAAGTCAAGGAAAAGGCATAAAAAACTAAGTGAAGACATAGTGAGAGGAGAAATGCCACTCAACATTTTGGAAATAGAGTCAAGCAGCCAGGACCAGTTGTCTAGTGTTTCAACCAGAAGCCACCACCAATAGAGGATAAGTGATAAGAGCTCAGTGGCGGAAGATTTTAAGAAATAAAATCCCCCTACCTTTGATGGAGAAATAAAGAAGGATAAAGAAGAAAAATGATGGTTGTTGGGAGTTAAGAAATACTTCAAATTCCAGGACTACTCTAAAAAAATGAAGGTCAGAATAATCATTTTCATATTGAAGGGAATAGTTGATACACGATGGGGAGATTTGAGAAATGTCAAGGGAACTAAAGAAAAGGAACTATCATGGAGAAAATTTGAAAAATATTTCCGTGATAAGTACTTGTCTGAGAGGTATTATGACAGAAAAATTGAGTTCCATGAGCATAAGCTATGGAATATTAACTTGTATTCTTATACAACCATACTTCTTGAGTTTCTGAGGTGTGTGCCATGTATCAAGGATGAGAAGGTGAAGATCCAGATATACCATAGTGGGTTATACCATAATTCTATCAAGATAGGATTGAGTTTGATGAGCCAAAGACATTGGAGGACACCATCTGAAAGGTTAAGTATTATTGTTATCAATCTAAACATAAGGTTGAATTATGAACAAATTGGAAGAAGAAGGACAAAATAAATTTCAAAGGAAAAATACAAAAAACCTTAAGACGCAAGCAAGGAGGGAAAAATGTTATGTTCTCCACTCTCGCCAAGGATAAATTCCGATGGAATTTCAATATTTCTAGCAAAGAACAACTTTTCAAATCAATGAGAGAAGATAGAGAGGATCCCAAGAGAATATAGTTACAGTGTTGGGGATGTAGAGAGAACCACAAGCAGGGGAACTATCTTCCATAGATACAAAACAACAAAAAGTCTTATATTTTCGAAGAGGTAACAATGGTGAACAACGTAGATTAGGGTGTACCTCAGATTTATGCAACATTGGACAATAAGCAAGCATATCATCAAGCCTTTGTGATTGATATGGAAGGTAGGTTACTAGCCAACCTATTTCAATTTTAATTAATCTGGGTTCTCATTTTACTTATATTATCCCAAGGGTTGTAGAGATGTGCAACTTGCAAAGAAAGTCCCATGCAAATTCATGGCTAGTCCAACTAGCCATGAGAACCAAAAATAAGGTAACATAGTTAGTGGAATCATGCCCTCTTGAGTTTGGCAGCATGTCGGCAATAGTTACCCTCAATTTAGTATTGTTGGAATTATATGATGAAATAATTGGCATGGACTAGCCCGCATCTAAAATAACTAAGGTGGAATCCTACAATAAATTTTTGGAGTGCCTCAATAATGAAGGTGAGGAAAAGACATTGCAAGAGAATAAAAATCATGTCAGCCCAGCCAGAAAAATGCAATGCCACAAGTAAAGAAAAGAAACTAGAAGGGTGCACCATGTTCATGATCCAAGTAACCAGTGTCCGCAATAGTCACCCTCAATTTGGTATTGTTGGAATTATATGATGAAATAATTGGCATGGACTAGCTCGCATCTCAAATAACCAAGGTGGAATCCTACAATAAATTGTTGGAGTGCCTCAACAATGAAGGTGAGGAAAAGACAATGCAAGGAAATAAAAATCATGTCAACCCGGCTAGAAAAATGCAATGCCACAAGTAAAGAAAAGAAACTAGAAGGGTGTACCATGTTCATGATCCATGTAACCAGTGTGATAGAAAACAATGAAATCAAAATTGAGGATAAACCTATATTAAAGTAGTTCAAGAATGTGTTTCCAGAGGAAATATTGGGATTGCCACCCAAGAGGGAAATTGAATTCTCCATTAAGTCGATTCCTAGTACAATGCCATTTTCAAAAGCTCCATATTGTATGAGCATGATAGAATTGGTAGAATTAAAGTTGCATTTAAAATATGTGTTGGATAATTTATACATCTAACCTAGTGCGTCACCCTCGAAAGCCCCAATTTTATTTGTAAAGAAGAAGGATTACAGTTGTGCATTTATTTCTACCAATTGAATAAAGCCACATTGAAAAAAAAAGTATCAACTTCCCAAAATTGATGATCTATTTGATCAGCTGAAAGGGGATGTAGTGTTCTCTAACATAAATTTGGGATCTCGATATCATCAAATCTGAAATAAGGATGAAGAATCCACAAGACAATGTTCAGGGTGAGATATGGACACCATGACTTAGTGGTGGTTCCATTTGGGCTTACAAATGTACTAGCCACATTTATGGGTCTGATGAACAATTTCCTCAACCCGTATTTGGATAGGTTTGTATTGGTTTTCATGGAAGACATCCTAGATTACTTAAAAACTATAGACGAATATGAAGAAAATAAGAAGGAAATGTTGCAGCTACTAAAGGAAGACAATTTATATACAAAAATAAACAAATATGACTTCTTCCAATCATAAGTTTAATATTTGGGACATGCCATTTTAAGAGAAGGAATGGTTGTGGATCCCAAAAATATTAATGCCATAATGGAGTGGCCCACTCCCTAAAATGTCATAGAGGTTAGATCCTTTATGGGATTGGCCAAATAATACCAATGGTTCATTCAATATTTTTCCAATATTGGGCATCCAATCATAGTCATACAAAGGAAAGTAGTCAAATTTCAATCGACATTAAAATGTGCAGCAAGCTCCAAACAACTCAAGAAATTGGTCACATGTGCACTTATTTTTAGGATAGTAAATCTATAAAGTCGCTTCCTAGTTTTAACATATGCATGTAAGGAATGACTACGTGGAGACCTAACGCAAGAGGGTCATGATATATTATGAGTCACGGAAATTAAATAAGCATGAGAAGAACTATGTCACTCATGACTTGGAGCTAGAAATAATTGTTCATTTCCTGAAGATGTGGGGACACCACTTTCTTGTGAGAAGATTTGTATTGGTGTCAGGTCATGGAGGGATTAGATATTTGTTTGATCAGCCCAAGTTGAATGTTAGACAATCTAGTTGGTTTGATTTAATCAATGACTTTGATTTTGAAATAAAACATATTAGGGGAAAGGAAAACTAAGTATTAAACGCACTTAGTAAAAACCTGCAAGTAGTTCATTTCGTATCTATAAGCACTTGTGAGTTTGAAACCAAGGAAGGATCAAAGGGGAACAATGATAAAAATCTACGTGCTCACTGATGATTGTATGTTGTTGTTCAAATATAGATGGTTTATGTCCAATGTGAATGACTTGAAGAAGCTCATGATGGATGAATTTCATATAATATCTTACTCAAGTCATCCTAGCTATCAAAAAATGATAACATTCATAAATATATCATACTATTGGCCAGAAATGAAGAATGAAGTTTCTGAGTACATTGCTAGGTTCCTGGAATACCAACAAGTCAAAGTAGAATGAAAGAACCGAACAAGACTTCTACAACCAATCCCAATTCCTCAGTGGAAATGTGAATTCATATATACGGACTTCATTACAAGATTACCAAAGACTCCCAAACAACATGATTCCATAATGGTGGTAATGGAAAATTTGAGAAAGGAAGCTCATTTTATAGTTATTAAGTCCACCCAAAAGGCCATCAACATAGCTCATATTTTCATGAATTAAATATTCAGATTGCATGGCATACCTTAGAAAATCATCTTAGATGAGGATGCCAAGTTCACTTCCAACATTTGGAAGGCATTGTTTGTTGGTTTTGGAACACAACTAGGTTTCAGTATAACATATGATCCTCAGAAAGAAGGTGAAGCAGAAAGGGTAAATTAAATTTTATAGGATCTATTGAGGATGTATGTCATGCATAAGCTAAAGAAGTGGGAATAATTCCTACCATTATTATACTTTTCATACAACAATGAGTATCAAGAGTCATCGAATATGAGTCCCTTTGAGGCATTTTATAGCCAAAAATGTAGCACTCCTATTAGTTAGGATGACCCAATAAACAAAGTGGTTCTCAAACCTAACATTATGAAAGAAATGGAGCAATAAGTAATTAATTTGAAGAATAAAATGAAAGAATCCAAGGATATGAAAAATAACTATGTATACCAACAGAGAATGCATAGATAATTCCAACTGGGAGAGCATGTATATCTCCACATTAGACCAAGGAAAATCTCACTAAAAGTAGGGTGTTTGATCCGAACGGATTCACCCATGGTATTGTAACTAAAAAATGTTATAAATAATAAGGCTCACTTTGTAAGAGGACATATTAGTCCACCATGATGTAGTTGGGAAAATTTCCCTAATTTAATAAAAAGTTATCTTTCCGTTTACATTGAGATGTATTTAGTGCATTTTTTCAATGTTTTTTAGAATAGTTTAAAGGAATATTGATTGTTTTCTATCCTATCTCGGTGTTAAAGTCTCTAGGATATTTGCCCCCAAAATTTGAATATCAGTGGTCTCAGAGCCAGGTTACCAATCCACGACTATTATGTTTTTTAAATAATCTTAGGGTGGATCTCTCAACTTAAATGTTGAACTATATCACAGTTGGGTTTGCTATAGTAAATTAATGGAGAATTAAAATTTATGATGCTTTTGAAGGGTTTCATAGTAGCTATGTGTCGATTTAAAGCCATTGCATTGTGAATCTACCTATCTCCTTTAGCTTAGATCTTGGATTGTAAGTAGTGACTCCCCTCTATTTGATTGTTCCACAAAATTTTGGCATAGTGTATCTACTTGCCTCTATATAATCCTCTATGCCATGTGACCTTCTACACCCGCTTCACTTCACTTCATTATTTTTCCAAATTTAGAGGTTTTCCTTTTTTCATTTCTCATTTAATAATTTGAGTCGTTCCACGGTCTTTCTACATTCTCTTTTTTTAACTTCAAATTCTAAAACATTTGCCTTCCTGTGCAATTTCTGAGCCTTTGAAATGCTAGAAGGCCAAGGAATTTATAGCAAAAAGTGTGGAACATGATGTAGGAACACCCATTAGATATGGGTTGTTGTTGGATGGGGACTTCATGTATGCCCCAAAGCCCTTTGCCATGAATTACATCATTGTTTATCAGGAAGAATTTTATTCCCTTTTGGAAAATCAAGGCTCCGTGGAGTACATATCCTTCGAACAAAAGCAAGGTGGCATGTTGTTAATAGTTCCAAATGGTCTTCATGTTGTGAGGCTTGGGAAAAAATAGGAATAGTTGATCCAAAGAATCAAGGTACAGAAAGGGTCCTACTACTCTCTCGCCTTCAACATGGATTGAACATGTGCCCAAATGGAGACTTTGAATGTATTTATTCCACCTATTGTCGGGGAGCTGCCAATGCAGATGATTTATATCAGCATAGGTTGTGATTCGTATGCATGGGCCTTCTAAGAACCTGATTTCATTGTTAAAAATATTGGCATGGATGACGGTCCCATCGGTGGTCATCTCATCAATAAAAACATCATCAAGGATCTCTTTTGCCCACCCTACATCGAGGGTAACTTAGTGAAGAATGGAAATTTCGAAGAAGGGTCTTTAATCTTTCACAACTCATTGTTGGGGGTCCTCCTTCCTCCCAACATTGAAGATGACAATTATGCCCTTCCAGGATGGAAACTAGAGTCTCTCATGGCTTTCAAATACATTGACTCCTTCCATTTTTTCATTCCACAAGGGAGGAGAGAAATGGAGATTCTCACAGGAAAAGAAAGTGTTATTATGCAAATGGTGAGATCCTTAGTGGGAGACAAAAACAACAATGACAACGATCATCGACGGAATGAATGTTGGTCCAACATCCTCATTCCTCCTCACATGATCTCCTAGGCTGACATCATTATACATTACAAGAAAATGTTCTATCAGTGCTACATTGATATTTAGCTCGAGGTGGAGCCATTCCCATCAACTACATCTACAAGGTCATCACTTTCACCCCCACCAGAGAAAAATAAGTCAACAAATTTAGGTGGGTAGACTCAAGAACCAAAGTAATCTCGATGAGCAACCACACTTAAAGGTTCTTTAATTTTATATCAAACTTCTATCCCATTTATTATCAATTCCTAGATGGTGATTGTTAGGTGTGGAGCCTGATTATCTTCTGTATTCAAAGGTATCACCGCATTGGACCCTAGTTTGTAATGGGGTGGAAACGTCGCCTATAAAATATTCACTACAGGGGGGTCTAGGGGGGATGGCTGCGACCTTTGGGAGCACCCCCCCCCCATAGCGAGGGGATTAGGGGTAGCTCACCCGAAGCTAAAAATAGATGTAAAATTTCCTTGTAAAATGTTGTAATTTCATAGTCAATTTGGGTCGTTCATTAGTCGGAGATCTGACGATAGACGTTATGTTTAATTTAGGGTTTTTCGCCCTAGAAGGCAACCCCTTGCTATATATGATGGAATTGTATTGCGTCTATGTAGATCTATATTCTTAGCGAGAAGAGAGAGGAGATTGAGCAAGAGAGAAGAGGAAATTACAGTGGATCTGTTGTAGGTTGTATCTCTTCAGTTTGTTGGATAATATAAAAGGAAGTACTAGTTGTTTCTCCGTGGACGTAACCCAAATTGGGTGAACCACGTATATCTATGTCTCTCTTGTTTTATGCATTTTCTGTGTTTATATTTTTGCAATGTTTTATGTGTTCCATTGTTGTGTAATATATAATTTTCTAGCAGTGATCATGGCTATAATGATGATGCTTCCATTCTCTCTTTGGAGTCTACCAGATCAGACTTATTGTTTTACATTAGTGGGCATTGGATTCTATTATTATTATTCCATATATGGGAGGCCAAGGGTATGGAATATTCATGCTATTCAGTTGTGGATTCAATCACTAATTTCTACCAAGGATCTCATATTTATTATATATTCCTTTATCTTTGTTTCGTCACTTATGGCCATTAAGTTTGTTTTGGTACTAGTATTATGTTGGTATCTTGAGTTAGATACAAAATATTTAAGACACAAATTCAGTTGTGCCAATATTTACAGAAAATACTTGGAGAATCCCAATATGTGGATAGATACAAACACTACAACGCTAAACATTTTGAGTTCAAAATTGAGATTATGATAGGATTTTTAGTGATAATTTTGTTTTTCACATGGGAAGGTAACATAGCGCAAGGCATTATGTATTGTCGGTTACTGAAGCTCATGTTTCACATGTTTACTCAATTCCATAATTTTATGGAGGTTCAATATATTTCTATGACATTTCCATTAAAAAACAAGAAGGAAACTCCATTTCATCTTGCCAAGAAGGTCTGATATGCTATGTCAAAGGCCCTAAATGTTGTACAAATAGAACATTCATTTGGTGATCTCATGCTAGCCTTAAGAGCATAAAAAATAGGAGTGGATTTAGTTTAAACTTATATGGTTGAGATGGCTTACCTAGAAAAGGTGTTTCTTTTAAGCATGGTAGAAGCATGTGCATTTCTTAATAGATTTATTGAAATGGGACCCATGAGAATTTACAAAGATAAGCCACCATATTTATACCGTACCTTGGTAGTCCCGCAAACGAACTATTGACTCAAGGGCCATTTTCTAATACATGCACTGTTAGTATCACAGCTATCCCACCAACATTATAGGGTATCTCTATCCTCAAATCCTCATTCATCATGGTTATGGGTCACCTATAAGCCCAAGGTCATCAGTCAACCACATGAAACCATTAATTTTGAAGTCCATTTGCTAAGCCATACACTGTCAATATCACAGTTGTCCCACAAGCACTACAGGGTATCTCTATCCTTGGACCTTTGTTCAACATGGTCATGGGTCACCTACAAACCCATAATTATGGGTCAACCACACCAAACCCTTGCCATCGAAGTCCATTTGCTAGGTCACACATTGTCAATATCACAGTTGTTGCATAAGCATTACAAGGTATCTCTATCCTCAGATCTTCATTCAACATGGTTACGTGTCATCCACAAACCCATGGTTATGAGTTAACCACACAAAAACCTTCTCTTCATTTTCTCATATCCAACAAAGGCTTCTTAGGAGGGAACTTCACACAATGGGGGTCATTGCTTCCTAAGGGGGGAGGATTTATCTGAATGGATCCACCCATGGTATTTATCCATGGTATTATAACTAAAAAAGGTTATAATAATAAACCTCCCTTTTTAAGAGGACAGATTAGTCCACCATGATGTAGTTGGGAAAGTTTCCTTGATTTAATAAAGAGATATCTTTTTGTTTACATTAAGATGTATTTAGTGCATTTTTTCAATGTTTTTTAGAATAGTTTAAAGTAATATTGGATGTTTTCTATCCTATCTCGATGTTAAAGTCTCCAGGATCTTGGCACCCAAAATCAGGGTAAGTGTTGCGATAAATTAGCACCCATATTTTGTGGACCATTTCATATCTGAGAAAGAGTGGGACTAGTATTTTACAGACTGGCCTTACCACCAGAAGTAAAAGAACACAATGGATTTCACATTTCTCTACTTAAAAAGTATCTACATGACACTAATCATGTAATAAAGTGGCCTATGATATAGGTGGAATTTGAGGGAGAATTCCAACCAGAAACAGTGTGCATCCTGGATCAAAGATAGATTGTGATATGGAATTAAGTAATAGAGTAGATCAAGGTGAAATTGCAGCACTTTGGACCAAATGAAGAAATGTAGGAACATGCTAAATAAATGAAGTTATTATACCCATTTTTGTTTAATGTATAATAAAATGTAAGAGATGTGATTATAAATCTCAATTTAATTCTTTTTCTTTCTAGTTACAAAACATTAAGGATGGTGTTCCTTTAATAGGGTGGGGTTTGTAATAGACCTTCCATTTTACCCCTATTTTTGTATATGTGATCATAATTGTGAAATCCAATGTGGAATCTACATATGGCTCGGAAAAATATTATAAATAATTTAAGTACCAAAATATTTTCTTGAAA
This sequence comes from Pinus taeda, assembly GCA_000404065.3. Lineage (NCBI taxonomy): Eukaryota > Viridiplantae > Streptophyta > Pinopsida > Pinales > Pinaceae > Pinus > Pinus taeda. Next base: position 174,520 of record APFE030057200.1, read on the forward strand.
ACAATAAAGAAAAAAATAGAGTGCTAGCCTGAAGGGAGGGACATAAGGATCCTAGTCTAAGTGTGAGCGTAGAAGTGGGGGACATCACCCTCACCCTCAAATATCTAGGTGGTGGCATAAAAAATCGAACCACCACCTGGTAGATAACAAAGATGTGATTGGATGAGGGGGGAAGTGCCCACTTTTTCTTATTCCACAATGAGATGGAAGAAAGGATCTCTACATTCTAGGGGGTACATGAAGAGACACAAGGAAAAGACAATAATAGAGGAAAAATTTGAAGGAAAGCACTAGATGGAAGACAACAAAAGGAGAATGTTACTAGAGAGAGATAATTTCCCTAGACATTGGGAATGGAACCCATAGAGCAATGATGGAATTGTGAATGAGCCCTATACTTTGAAATTGGGGATATTCCATATATTGATATTTTTTAGGCCACTATGCTATCTATGTCAAAGCTTGATTGGGAAATGGGAGGCTTAGTGGATGACCGAATCACTATGGTGCTAGTTGTATACTTGTTAAACACCTAGATTGGGAAATCTGAGTCATTTTGGTGCTTGTTGGAGAGTTGTTAACCATCTGGGTAGTGGATTGTAGAGGACTTGTGTTGCTTGCTATGAAAATACAACTAACCGATCACCCAAACAATGGATTCCCCATCCTAAACTAAGTTATGCCCCATATGTACCTTAGGTGAAGCCCTTTGACTGAACTCTAAGAAGTGAGTCATTGTGGTGTTTATTGCCATATGACAATTGAGAAACCACCTAGATAATGGACTCCATCTCTTGAGTATCTACTAAGATTTTGGTGTGAATTCCTTGACCAAGCATCCCCTCATACTTTGGATCCAACTCAAGGGTGCTCATATGTAAGAAATTTGTAGTGCAACTAGCCCATGGTTAGGTGAAGAGTTGAAGTCCCTCCTTCAATTTTCAGCCATCTTTAAGCATTGAAATAAGTCAAATGCATTAATATTTTGAGTTATGAATTGTGAGGTTCCATGAATTGCATATTTTTGTATGATATATTCCTGAATTTTGATGAATGTCAGAGAGATGAAGATCATTGTTATACTTATGATTTTATCTAGAGGATCTTAGAAAGGCCAAATATTTGAAGTTCCAAAAATGCGATGGAAATAGTTCCATGTCAAATAAATCGATCAGACGATTCCAACGAAGCTTGAATCACATAAAACATAGCCTATACATGAAATTTATGAGGTTATAAAGTTCATGTCAAATAGTAAAAAAGGGTTTGCAGGGTTTCCACGTGAAACACCAATAAGTGCAATGTGATAAATCCTACATCTAACATGGCATATACATTGATGATGCGGCAACCTAAAAGTTGACATGTAGTGCATAGTCGTAGTGACATGGTGGGATGAGGTTACATCTTACTAGGTACACAAGTGGAACGATTGATGCATGCCAAGTGACCAAATAATAGGGTGCCACATGGCACCACCTTGGAGCACAAAATGTGATCATAAGTCAGGTCAAAGGAATTGGAGCTGATAGGGTTTGACCTCATGACCTTTGATCGAGGTGTAAAGTGTACAACCAATGGTCCATGGGCATTGGTTGTAAAATCTATTGGAAATGTTTATATTTAAACTATGTTTAATTTTTATTTTTTTTTAATTCAAAAGTGAAGGTTGCAGGTTTGACCCTGTGACCTCCCTAGACAATCCTCGTATGGTTCAAACTTAACACAACAAAATGAAAATAGTTACAACCAAGCAAATAGCCATATATATACAATTTGATGGTATAGTTATGGTACATGTAGTGGCTTATGTGTGTGGGTCTACAAATAGATTAACAAATGGCGTTACTGTGTTAGATTGTAAATGGACCACTCATGGGTATTTGCAAATGGGGGCCAAAAATATTATTATATGTTTTGATATGGTTTGGAGCTACCTAGCTAATAAAAATTGCAATTTCCATGGACTTACCATCAATTGGGCCACATAAATAATGTATGAACAACCATATAATAAGGTATAGTGATGTAGTTTAAGATGGTGTGGTTTAAAATGAAATAGGCCGACATAATATTGAAGTTGTGCCCCTTCACCACCACTCGTGGATTTGATCCCAAGTTGTTTGGTACCCATGATGTTTTTATATTAAAAATAATGACTAGTGTGCCATGGTTTTGGAGAATTTAAGTGATACAAGGCAGAGAAGCTCTTAAAATGCAAACCAACCTATGCATTTTTGTAAAACATAGTACTTTTTGGAGCTCAAAATTGCAGCAAATAAAGGGAATTTTGATAGTGTTTTGGAGACCATTTCTTGGTGGTAGAGAGATATTTTTATGCAAGTTTTGGAGGTATATTTAGTTTGAAATTGAGTTTTGGGAGCATTAAAAAGGAAGGCCACTCTCTTGGACATAGGACTCAGAGACATAGTCCACATTGTATGAACTTCATATCAATTGATTGTTCTCTTATTTTCTCTTCTTCTTTATTCTTTACATATCTTATTTAAGTTGCAGCTTCATAAGGTCTTCATGCTCGATTTTAAGTTAATTAAGCTCATATTTGAAACTGGTTAAAAGTAATCATTCACACTTGAACATTTTAACAAACCAAGTCACTTTAACTATCCCATATCATGATTTCCATGTTATTTTGTATACTATGGATGTAATGCATATTTCGACCGTGTTATCTAATAACTTATTCATGGTTGATATGATAGACTATGTATTTATTCTCATTGTCTTGACAGTTGTGGTTGAGAAATGCAATAGTCCAATTGTTCATTAGAGGGGTTTCATCTCACCTTGTATTTATATTAGAGCTTTTATGCAAGCACTAATTGATTATTATATACATTCTTCTAAATGAATTTAAACATCTTGTAATAGGCTCTAAGGTTGGACTGATCAAGGATACTTTCTTGGCATGGTTCTATCAAAAATATGTGAAGTTTGGTGTTGTGGATATGCCCCTTCTTCTTTCTCTAATTGCACAATGGGTTTCATGGGAACTTGTTCCTTATACTAGACATCAAGAAGAATTTTAGGTTTAGGACTTCAGCCCTTGTACCTCAGAAACTAGGAAATTTGGTATTTTGGCTATCGCCTCTTTTCTGAAAAGTTTCCCTTCTTCATATGTCATTGAAATATGGGGTTAGGAAGGTGTTGTGGTAAAAAAAAACACAACCCCCCCATTTTTTATATCTCCACTTCGAATAATGGGGACCCTTTCTATAAATTTTGGCTAAGCACCTTTCTAGGATTTTTATTTTGATTATCCTACGTTTTTGTTAATTTTTCATTTTCTTTGAATTCTTGTTTTGATTGTTTTGTTAGAATCAATTTTTTATAAGCTTCCCATTGACACTTGTTTCGCCTTATTTGGTCCACTGGTTTAAAAATGGTACTCCTTTGAAGTTTCATCATTTATCTAGTCTAGATTAAAAATGCTATTTTTATTCTTTTTATTTATTTTTGGAGTGGCTGTAGTTTAGATAATTTCATAACTAATTTCATTCAAATAAAACCAAAATAAAAAATTTGAATATTTAATATTAAATTTTGAATTAATTATTAATATGATTGATTAATTAAAAAAAAACTTAATATTAATAAATTATATATAAAAAATAAAAATTAAAATTAAATCGCATATCGCAACTATCGCATTTTCATACATAGCATATAAAAAAGAACCGATCCAAAGTTTTTCTTGCGATGCAAAATGCAAAGAGTCAAAAGACTCGGGACATTAACTTAGTTTTCCAATAAACTTGTGTTTTGTTAACACTCATAAATATCAACAAGGTAATGGAATGTTAAAATAAAAATAATTAATATTAAAAAAAAAAAAAAAAATTAACAAAATGGTTGCTCCATGGCATGGCAAATTCTCAATGAACAAAACCTCGACTTAAACTTCCTTCCGATGCGATATGCTCCCACCAATG
>APFE030057200.1:178492-190539 GCA_000404065.3 Pinus taeda
ACAGAATTTCCAGATTTATGTCAAATTTGACTCATAAACTTTGGAAGCTCTTAGATTGAATTTTACTTGGCCAAATCAGGCCCAGAACGGCTCATTGGAAAGATAAAATCAAAGAGAACATTTCTGAGGAGGTTTCACTAACAGATTTAGTCATTTATTTGGTCGAAAATCAGGCAGAAGATCAAGCTCTGAATTTCTAAAACAAAATCAATTTTCTGAGTTATTTTCTGCATTTTCAATTATCCAAGCCTCTTCTAATTGCAAAACCATTTGTCAATGATATCCTTGGCCAATTAAAGCATTCCAGGCGTCAATAGAAAGCTTACATTTTATTTTCAATTATTTATTTAATTGTATTTGATTTGTTTTGTTTTAAATGCCAGCAATGATATTTTGATTTTATTGTTGCATTTTAATTTATTTTGATTTCTTTTTGCAGGAAAATAGTGGAAGAAATATGGAGAAAATGATCTCAATCAATAAGAATGCTCCAGCAATTGAAGATTAGAATTTTTTAGCAAATAAAATTGGATTGGACATATTTCTCTTTAACAAACTTTACTCTCAAGAATTCCTTTGCAAAAGTTATAAATAGCAGATTGTAGAATGTAACAAGGGGCTGCTCTCCTCTGCAATTCTGGAGTTCTAAAAGCACTTTCGTAATAAGGATTTAGAGTTGTAGGTGGGAGGAGTGGAATCTCAGATCTGGAGATTATTGAGGTTTTTCTTTTACATCCTGAGTTATGTATAATGAATGGAGTTTGCACTATTGTAGCTCTGCTTTTGAAAGCAGAAGCCCAGGCATTGTAAAGGACTATTAGAGACCGGAGTTGGAGAAATGGATTTAATAAACTGGTATTTCGAATACTATTGTTTTAAATGCTGGTTTCAGTTTTTGATAGCAAGAATGGTGTCAATTTACTTACATATTTGTGCGCTTTTGTCAATATGGGTAATTTGCTTCTATTTTATGTTATCATTTATCTCTGCTCTTATGAGCTGAATTCGGATTTCTGAGTAGCTATTTACTCATAAATCTGTCTTTTAGTGTTGGATTAATAAATAGTGATATGTTGTGAACTTCTTCCGCATATTATTGTCTAAGAATTCAAGTTACTGATTAACTGATCAATATCACTTTGTGAACTTCTTCCTGAGTGTTGTTGATTGATTATTTCAGTTAAAGGGTCTCAATAGGATGTGTTTGGTATCCATAATGTCAGTTAATGGAACTACTTCATTAACTTGATATTCATTTTAAAAAAGACATTTAAATCTCAATATTTTAAATACCTGCTCTTGGTTAGGTTAGATCTATATCTACCTAATTGAGATAGGATTAAGATAGTTTCTTTTTGCTTGCATCTTAGAACAAGTTTGCATTTAGAGTAAACTCTACATACTTTTAAGTCCTCTTCCCAAAGAGGCAAAATTTAGTAGTGGATTGGTTGAGCCCTAAATCAGCTTAAGGATCACTTTCTTGCTTGATCAGCTGGAAGGACGATCTGATGTCTCTTTTCCATTGGTGAATGAAAGTCACATTTTGAAGCCATTGGAGATTGAGAGAAGGTAACTGGACCTAGTTGAACCAGTCAGAACCACCATTCCAAACGAAAAAGGAGCTGCTAACCAAGGTCCGGACCGGGTGGTCTCCCCCATGTTGTTGTAGCGATTTTCGAGGCTTCAACAGAAGGGCCAATACTTTTGTGAAGGAACACATTACTCTAGGGCCAAATTTATCTCAAGTTGATTTGTATCTGAGGATCTAAGGATCCAGGGGTAGAATCTCTAAAAGGCCTGGTTGTGTTTGAAGCCTAGATAGCAACCTTTCCAATCTTTATATGGGGAGAATTTTACATAACATTGTTGGTCCCCATGCTTGTTACTTTATACAAGGATTAGATCCAAGGTCCAGGAATCTGAGGGTGGAAAAGGGAGCACAACTTTTGACAATCCAAACACAACTAGAGACAGATCTTAATCTTAATGTTGGAGGGTTGGCCCACCAACAAAACTTTGTTGCAGCGGAACCTTTCCATAGGTTATCTAGGAGTCCAAGGATCTAGCGGTGGAAAGTGAATGTAGAAATGTGCAGGATCATATATAACTAAAGTTAGATATGTTTGAAATGTAAAAGAGGGTTTCGTGGACCCCTCACAGTATTGGCACAGAAGTTCCATGAGAGCCAGCAGGGGATACATGGATTCTATGTGGTAGCATAATGGTGATGTGGCTTGTTGGGTATACGACCAAAGTCCCACATTGACTAGAAGTGGGGAGGATCATGGGTATATAAGAATGGACAAATATCTCCATTGGTATGAGGCCTTTTGGGGTAAGTCCAAAAGCAAATCCATGAGGGCTTAGGCCCAAAGTGGACAATATCATACCATTGTGGAGATATGTGGTGTCCAGAGTCCTTACACAAGTGGTATCAGAGCCAAGTTCCGAAGTTAGCCAAGTGGATGAATCCTCGGAATGTCGAACGAAGGTGGTGGGCCCTGGTAATATCATGATGGGATCCGTGGATGAGCTCATTTAGACAGGCGGTGTGCTCCGGATTCTTCATGGACATGTCCTGGTCCCAACACGGTGAAGAGGAGTTGACCTGGGATAGAGCAAGCTCTCAAGGCAGGTGGTGCTCCATGTAAGGTCTGTGCTTCCAACGCATTGGAGCGGAGAATCCTGGTTGGTAGAGAGTGGATGGATGGATAATCGTTTAAGGGGAGGCTCGATGGTCCTTTGTTCGAGGGGAGAATTGTTGGGTATACGACCAAAGTCCCACATTGACTAGAAGTGGGGAGGATCATGGGTATATAAGGATGGACAAATATCTCCATTGGTATGAGGCCTTTTGGGGGTAAAGCCCAAAAACAAATTCATGAGGGCTTAGGCCCAAAGTGGACAATATCATACCATTGTGGAGATATGTGGTGTCTAGAGTTCTTACATGGATTAAAGACATGGCTTAGTGATGTGGCTTGGGGATGTGGCTCGGTTTAGGCCAACGGGCTTATCAAATGAACAAAGTGGAGAGCACCTGGAGATTGATGTTTGAGATCTATTTAGGGGGGCCCCTCATGTTCAAAGTTTAACAAAAATGGAGGGAGGGGGGATGCAGTTGGGATTAGCTCCAAACAGCCCTCCTTCAATCAAAGACTAAGATTCATTGAGGGCACCCCTTCCCAAAATTCAAAATGACCTTTTGGGGGGTCTACATAACCATCTATTTTTGTCAAGGTCTGGTTGAAGCATAACAAATGTATGTGAAAAGGAGAATAATGGTATCAAGCTAGAACCTTGGTTATGGAACCATGTCATTGATCCATTGGATCTCGGGGAGAGTCATAGGAGCCAATATGTGAAATGACTCGAAATTGGTGGGTCAATATACATCCTCGGAAAACATTCCCAAGGTTTTTGAGCATGAGAAGTTAAGGAAAGATTTGATGCCAAGAGGTCCAAAGATTAAGTGGACCAATGGGCACAACGACAAACACATGGTGAAAATTATGTAGTGTGAGTCTTGTGGGGTGGTAACCTAAAACCCATCCATGGATTGTGTGGCAAAATGTGTAGGGAGGAGGCCACGTGGGTTCCACGTGGCATCCTTGTGATGACATGGCCTCTATTAATAGGTCAAATATTCTAATGGGAATAGCTTGTATAAATTGCAAGAAATTTGCTACTACTAATGAAATCGAACTATGATCAAGAGACAAAAACTTATTCTACTATTTTTTGGAAAGGAAAAAACATGATAGAAACTCATACAATAACATGCAACCATCAAAACACAAGGAACACAATGATTTTACAAGGGAAACCAACTGGGAAATACCCCTCATTAATTTCTGAAACCATCATCAAATTCCATCTTGTACAACTTATTTTATGTATATTATGATTTCATTTAATTCCTCTTTTCGAGAGGACTAAAATCGACCTAAAGATCACTCAAATCAGATAAGGGGAAATGTACTTATGAAGGAAAGCCCACACATGCACATTTGGACAAGGTCGGCTCTACAAAAAATTGGTCACCCATGGAAGCCTATAAATACAAGTGACCTCAAGCTCACTTGGACAGCACCAGGCATATTCTTCTTCTCTTCTTCATTGATTGGCTCGCATAAGTTTGAGGCAAGGAAAACAACATAAATTCGCAAAAGTATGAAATTACAGGGTCCGATGCTCATATTTGTTTTAGGGTTTTTGGATTATAGTCGCAGGCACGTCACAGGGAAAAATCAACCATAACCACTGGCTTGCAGGAATCAAGGGAGTGACTAAAATCCTTCATTCGCTCACACAACTCCTCCTACATGCGACCGGGAAGTTTGACTCAGATATGACCAAAGACAGAAGTTGAAGGCAGTTGGCCGCATACTGGAAAAGTTGTCTCTGATATATTCTGATGCTAGAAAATTATTTCTAAATGTTATTGGGATTTTTTGCTGATGATATTGTATTGGGCCAATTTTACTCTCTGCTTAACGTTTTATGAAAATCTAATAGAAGAATAATTTCAAAGGGTTTTTCCCTAGTCTCTGACCAAGTATGGCATCTCTTGTTGATGTGTTGATTGTCTCCTTTATCATTGCATTTATTGTTCTATATTCAATTACTATTGATGAATGGAAAGACTAATTGTAATTGGAAATATTTCTAATTGAAGTATTGAATTGGGATAAAGTAATTGATACAACATAAAACAATTTGAAAATTTAATACTCTGCTACTTTATTAATTCAGATGAGAAAGAGACACAATTACAATGTCTTGCTTCAACTTTGAAACACACCCTGCACTATAAAAAAATTTCTCCTACTTCTTTACCTACTATGGCCAACACTTAGCAAATTCAAGCTTCGACCAACCTCCTATTCCTTGCATAATCCTAGAGGAATTAAGCTCCCAAATAATAGGTAAATTTCCTATTTCCCTGCACAAATCCAAGGGGAATTGGTCACATGCTCAGTGCAAAAGCACTAAACACTCAACAATATACAGTAATAAATAAAAAAGTTCCTTTTCCATCCACTCAACTAGGAAATTCTAATTACATGCATGATTTGGTCTATTTTTAGCTGATTGAATAGTTAACTAAGAGATCAATGAGTTAACAACAATCATAACTACTCAACTAATGACTAGAGCTCAGTTAACTGGATTCAACTAATAATAAAACAATTAGATTTCTAGATCTTAGTAATCAAATCATGCACATCTCTACTTCTAGCCTCCAAACTTGAATTTACTGACTTAACTAGTAGACAAGGCCATGTCACTCTAGCTAACTGCAATCCAAGTCATCTCGCTGATGTGAAAAAACAAATTTCTCCATTTGAACAAGGCACAAGTCAAGTGAATACCTTTCTTGCTACATTTTCAACATTCCCTCTTAGAAAGAAAAGGATTTTCACAATCCCAATCCTTCTCTCATAGGAATGTCTTGCAACATAGCTTGCTCTCCCTGTTGTTGTTGCTACTGAAACCACTACAACTGAGAAGCATGTAAAATATTGAATCAACTGTGTCTCTAAACTACAACTGTCCCATGAGCATCTAACTACTACTAGTCTCTACAATTTCTACATGGATAATTAGATTGGTGTTGATTCCGCATTGTCCCTCCTGCACTACTATCAATACTACTTTGTGCTCCTTAGCATCTGATTGCAACTAGTCTACAATTTTTGCTCAAGATCTTATTGCATAAACTAACATTGATCCTCCTGCTACTGAATATTGTTGGCCCTTGTAGCAAGGGTATTGATCCATGAGAAGAGTATATTGCAACTACTAATGCTCTCCTACAGTCCCTGCCCAAATCTTTGCAAATGGGACTAAGGCTCTACATCACCCCACCTCACTCCTGGAGGTATAGTTGCATGCATGGAAAAATCCACCTCTAGCTTGTAGATAATTTTCAATCTAACTCCAATTTGTTTCACTTGTCTAGTAGAAACATACTTTATAAAATAATTTCCCTTATTGAACACCAGATCATAACCTATATCCTCCAATAAAACTATAGAAATAATTTTTTTCTACAACCCAAACCCATACATTACATTTTTCAAGTGAAGATGGGAGCCTTACTCCCTCTTAAAGGTGATAGTAGCAATTCCTTTGGTACTATACCTCCAATCATATCCAAATTCTATGTGCAATTTTAGATCCTTCTCTTTTAAGCTACTAAAGAATTCATTGTTTCATGTCATATGATATGAGGCACCAAAATCTATGTAACTCACTCCCTCTTACTTTGCTTTCCATGCAAGAAAATATGGTCAAATCTAACTTTAATTGAGATGCCAAAGCATCTCCTCCTACTCCTATTGTAGGCTCCTTACTGTATTTCTTGTGTAAACACTTGTTTTCATAGTGCCTATATTCATGGTAGTGAAAAAAAATTATTTTGTTGAGGTCCTTCTTCTTGCCATTATTTTGGCTAGACTACCTCACCTTTGGCCTTTTTTCCCTTGGTATTCTTTCCTTTACCAACTAGAGAACATTATTCTTCCTCATATTCAATGGATGTGACACCATCTCTATTGTTTCTTCTAATCTCCTCCTGCACCAAATCAGACCAAAGTATCTCCCAATTTGGAAGCTTGTCTCTTCCATTAAATGAATCCCAGTAGCTATGTCATGAATTTGGAAGACCATTGAGTGCTAAAATCACAAGCTCAAATGATGGCACAGTCTCTCCTACTCCTCCAATTTCATCTCTGACATGAGTGAATTTGGATAGGTGCTTGACAATGATTTCATTTTTCTACATTCAAATGTTCGTGAGCTTATCTTTCAATGTCAATTTCCTAGAATCATTGTTACTTTCAAATAACTCTGTGAGGTTTTTCCATATTTCACAAGCAATATTCTTTCCATAAAAACTTGAAACCACATGATCTCTGACACCCTCTAGGATAATCCTCCTAGATTTTGTAGTATCTTTCTTCCATTGTGCTACCTGTTATGCATATGATGTTGTTAGCTTTGGAATATCAGTTTGTGTATACTCCAATACTCCAATTTTATGCAAGACATCTTCCATTATGTCCTTCCAAGTAATGAAATTTTAATCCCTCCAATGCATACTCAAGTCTCAATCCATATAAAGGCATTGTTCTTGCACTAAAGAAAATTTTCTCCAAAAACTCTGCAATTTGAAATTTCTCTGAGAGAAGATCAGGAAGTTGGTTTCTATGTAATTTTCAATAGATCTAATACCATGTAGAAATTGCAAGAAATTTGTTACTTCTAATGAAATCGAATTGAATCAAGAGATATAAATTTATTCTACTATTATGCGGAAAGGAAAACACATGATAGAAACACATGCAACCATCAAAACACAAGGACCATAGTGATTTTACAAGGGAACCCAACTAGGAAAAACCCTTTCGCTACTTTGCATTAATTCATATGAGAAAGAGAAACAATTACAATGCCCTGTTCAACTCTAAAGCACACCCTGCACTATAAAATTGTTCTCCTACTTCCTGACCTCCTCTGGCCAACATTTAGCCAATTCAAGCCTCGACCAACCTCCTATTTCCTTGCGCAAATCCAAGGGGAAATGATCACTTTCTCGGTGAAAAAGAACTGTACACTCAACAGTATACAATTATAAATACAAATGTGCCTTTTCTATCCACTCAACTAGGAAATTTGAATTCCATGCATGACTAGGTCCACTTTTAGTTGATTGAATTGTTAACAAAGAGATTAGCTAGTTAACAACAGTCATAAATACTCAACTAACCTTCAACTAATGACTAGAGCTCAGTTAATTGAGTTCAACTAGCAATAACTCAACTAGATTGCTATATATTATTAATTAACTCATGCACAACTCTACTTCTAGCCTACAAACTCAAATTTACTAACTTAAGTAGCAGACAAGGCCATGTCACTCTAACTGACTAAAATCCAAGTCATCCTGCTAACGTGGAAAATTGAATTTCTCCATTTGAATAAGGCACAAGTAAAATGAAGACTTTTCTTGCTACATTTTCAACATATGTTTTGACCCAAAACTTGAGTTGAGTGAATTTTATATCATCAAAAATCTCTTGATGAGTTGACCATAATGGTGATGTCAAAATTAATTTCCAAATACTTGCAAAAAATTATTTTTTTTGCTAACCCCAACTCCATAATATCTCTTGAGGATCGAGTCAAATAGGTAACACATTCCGTAGCCCATGAATCCCTTAATGAGGTGGAAGGGATGTTTTTATAACTCCAAGAAGTACTTCAGACTATCAAGGTTTATTTTTTACTTGGAAGTGCCTTCCTTTTATGTATGAATGTCATTTCTTAACTACATGTAGTATGGCCAACATTTATTTTTCATAGACGGGTCTATGTTATTTCCTTTAAGTTTGTTACTTTCAAAGGAGAGGCTCCTTCCTTCTTGCATCAAAACTACACCAATACCCATAGCTTGATTCATCACACTCCACAATGAATATTTTTTAGAAGTCATATGTTTCCAAGACAAGAGTTTTACACATAGCTCTTTAAGTTGTTCAAAAGATTTGGTTTCTTATTTAGTACAAGAAAATGCTTCCTTCTTCAATAATTTTGTTAGAGGTGTTTCTATTTAACCATAATTCTTGATAAAATTATGGTAATACCATGTCAATCCTAAGAATCCTCTCCAATTCTTCAAGGTATTGGAGATTGACCATTCCCTCATAGCTTTGATTTTGTTAGGATCCACCTTGACACCATCATGTGATACAACATGACCCAAATATTCCACTTCGTGAACACCAAAGGCACATTTGGAAGGCTTTGTGAACCAAGATATAAAATTTGAACCAAAATTTCACCCATATTTGCCTAAGCGTGTTCTAGGTTTCACGATCTAAAACCTCACAAAAAAAATAAAAGCGAAAATGTTGAACTGACTTATTTGAGACATATTTCAGGAGTATTTAAAAACCCTAAATTCCTTGGAACATATCTTCGAAAATAGAGTGAATCGAGATCTAAAATTTGAATCAGAAATGTATTGTCATTATTCTCCAAGTTGCACCATTTGAAACTTCCCAGAAAATAAATAAATAAATAAATTTATGGTAAAAATTCCATGATAACTTGTACGAAGCATCAAAAGCCTAGGATCAAGAGATCTGATACCAAATGTTATGATCCTCATGCCTTAAAAATGATAAGAAACCAATAATTACAATATTCTTATATGAGGAAACCTCCTTTTGCAATTAATACAATGTACAACAGAATAATTTATGATCTTAAGGCTAGGCCTCCTTAGTGTATATGTAGGAGAAAAAGAGTACAATCATAATAAAATGGGACCATAAGGGCTTCTAGCCTACATAACAATATAATAATATAAATGTAATCACTCAATATATAGGGCTTAATAAAGGGATTTTTTACTAAACTGATGAAAATTGTAGTAGCTTCATGACTAGTTTGAATCAATTTAAACATGGTAGATTCGATATTTTTTAAAATAGACTTTAAACAACAATTATATGGAAAAGTATGGGATACAAGTGTGACTTAAATACTACTACACAACTATTATGCATATGATGTTCCTCCCTATAGTGAAGTAAAGTTATAAAGTGATATGTTTATAACTATCTATCTAACACTTATTTGCATATAGGCCCTCATGTTATTGGGAAAGATGTATGGAAATTCTAAATGGATAATATGGAGGGCCTTACAAAAGTTCCACGGGTACAAAATAAGTGGTTTACTCTCGTTCAATATCATAGTCATGTTTTAGTCTTATAATACTATTAAAGTGAGATCAATAATGCAATAAAAGAACATGAGATGGTTTGTGATTGGTTAGAGATTGTACTATTATTTACATTTGTTTAATCTAATATTTAAGTTGATTATTCTTCTAACCACAACTTCATTTCATTTTTTTGATATAAAACTTTAAATACTTCCTGTTAATTCTTCTTGCAAACCCTAATTTCCATTGGGATTCCAAACTATGCAGGTTGTTTTGTCCTACAAGATGACAAGCATGTAATATCCATTAATCATGCACTAAAATTTCTTTCCCATGAATCCCCTAGATGACCTTTCCACGTTCATTTCTATTGGTGTCGTGGAATATATTATGTATTCAATACAATTTGATTAAACTGTATCCCATTGATATGACATAGCCAAAGTATTTACATCAAAGATAATTAATGATATTTGATAAGTGAAAATTACTTTAAACATTATATTATCATGGAATATAAATTATTTGTTTAAGTGAGTTATTATCCTTTACACATTAATTAATTTATTATTCTATTAGTATATAATAGTACTTCAACTAATAAAATTTTATTCCTGACTAAAGCGTTTTCTAGGATTTTTAGAAATTTTTTGAATAATTCAGTTTGGAAAATAAGCTACAGATCTTCTACTTTGAAGTTTCGGTTTTTTATCTTTGGGGTCCTTTTTATTGGCTACATGAGAAAAGTAGCAGGGAGGGGTGCAACCCCCTCCTACTTTAATGTTGTTATCAGCACTAGTAATAATAACATAAGCGAGAACCTAGTACTTGGGGCTCAATGGAAATATTGTTTCAAGGGGAGATGCCTCCCAAAAGCTATAACAAACACCAAGTTTGAAGTCATGAATAACCATTTGGAGGAATCCCAACAATTCATGAAGAATCATGCCTTGATATGTAAATTCATGGGGATTTGGCAAAGGGAGCCAAATCTAGTAAAATGAACCCAAACAAAGAGGAAGTCAAAGCGTCATGTCAAGGTCTTCCTTCAAGCTAAGGGTTTTTTCTCACTCTGATCTTCACAGATCTGGAGGATCGAAACATATTCTTTGAAAACAACCCATATTTTTTCAATAATGAGGGTTTATTTACGCATTTTTGGGAGGAAAGCTACAGCCCACATAAAGAACAATTTCTCCCTGCTCCAGTTTGGGTGTGGTTGTTCTCTTTACTAGAATATTTCTAAGAACTAGATATTATAGAGGGTATAGGTAATGCCATAAGAGACCTTTCAAAAATTTCTGAAATCACAAAGCGACAATGGTATACTTCTTATGCAAGAATATGCATGTGTATGAATATTTCCAAAGCACTCCTTGAATCAATTTATATTGAGTATCATGACAAAATCAAGACACAACTATTAGATTATGAGCATGTTCCATTCAAGTGTCAGTGATTTCATGAATACGGTCACTTGATTAGATACTAGCCAATGGTGCTCATAGAAATTCAAGAACTGCAACTCAAAAAGACATAAAAGGGTTCCAAACAGTGGTGAACAAAAAGGGGAAAAACCCCTAAACCTAATTGGAGTAGCCATCATAGCATACTGTTGAAAATGCAACAAGATGATGGAGCTTAGTGAAAAGAAGTCGCCTTCACTAAGTGGGCCCGCAGGCTATTTTGGCGCAAAGTCTATTTTTAGACTATGTCTACTTTTAGACATATGGATCATGGTATATGAGTTGCAGGATGCTATTTGTGGATGATTGGTCATGTTGATAAAAATAGATGGACTTCTATTTTTAGACATATGGGTGGAGTCTATTTTTAGACTGTCGGTCTAAATATAGAACGGTCGAATATTATTAGCTCTTAATAATATTTAGACTATAAACATTATCTTATCCTCTTACAGCACTTCAGTTCGAGCTATGGATGTGGAACATGCAACTGCCATAAGGAAATACGCTTTTCTTATGGGTTAGTTGAGCTATTGCATGATAGACTTCAGTTAGAACTCAAGTGATTAAGTTTTGTGGAGTTGATTGAGGAGTTGATGGAGTTGTGTTCAGTTTGACTTAGTTGAACTAGTTGTATTTAGTCTAACTAACAAATACACTAGTGATGAGTGGTGTGAATTAATTATTAATTAATTCACTATTTATTAACTCATAAATCAACTAAAGAATACATCAGTTAACTCAGTGCATGGACAGTTCAGTGGAGACAAGTGTTAGAGGTGGGTGAAAGGGTGAGACTACTATCAATTGTGACTATAGCTGTGCATGAGATTTGCACAATC
>APFE030057200.1:195551-214529 GCA_000404065.3 Pinus taeda
CAATCAATGGATTGAGTATTGCCAATGAGGATTGCATGGTATATCCAAGGGAAATACGAATTTGGATCATTCATTCATCAGTATTCTCATGCAGGATTGCGCAGTGGAGGCAGACAAGCAGCGGTGGAGATTTGAACCTGTGATTGATTCAGATCTGAGCTAGTTTGTGTGTAATAGGTGGAGATAGTGCTGAGTACTTGTGAGGAGTATTGTACTATGTATTGTTACATGTTCTCAATCAATATAATATACAGATAGTTGGGGGTTTTTAGCTTTATGCTTTCCCCGTGATATATTGTGTTGATATGTGTGATTGATGCTTCAATGTGCGCATGCGATTGTTTCTTAATTCCGCAAAATTGATGATAAACGTAGAGGAGGTTATGTATTATGCATGATTCCGCAAATAGTGTATAATCAGGATAATCTCTGTGAATAAGTGTCATATTATTCAAAATTTCTACACATATGATGGTATTGAAACATAGAAATCCATAGGAAAATCTGTTAAACCAAATGGTTCCAAATACAACCCTATGGGAGAAATATTTTTTGACCTTAGTGAAAGTTGAAAATAACAACAACTCGCCTTAGACTCCCATGGAATTTGAACACACTGAAGACTGCTCTGTGAACAAACCTAATGCTAAGAAGAAAACTCTTGAGGACTAATTAGAAGAGCTAGAGATCATGGATGTAATCGTAGATACAGACTCAACAATGGAGGACACTTGAGAAAACCCAATTAAGAAGAGAATTCCCTCTGAAGGTCATCAAGACCTAGGCCTAGGTGGATACTAATGATATCTTGGTGCAGAAAATGAATCAGTACAACCAGCTCTTTATGCATTGGAAGAAGCACCAACATGAATGAGAGTCCAAGGGTAAATCATACATGCAAGAATTGGAAGGACTTTCTCAAATGAGCAAAGGTAAAGGCTAGATAATAGAGGAACATCCTAAGAAGGGGAGAAAGATGACCAGTGAAGTAATCCAAAATGTAGGAGAATTCCTTATCAATTTTTGGCAATTGATTTCGCTTGAGAGGTATTTTACGCCTTATCAAAACTCCCCCCAATTAATATAATTACTTGGAATATTTGGGGTCTCAATAGCAAAGTGAACTAGAGGCACATTAGAGATAGAATAACATGATAAAATCTAGAGACCATTATTATATAGAAAACCAAAGTGTCTAGCGAGAAACTCAAGGAAATTATCGATAGTTATTGGAAATTGAGTGAGTTGATGGCATTGGACGCCAAAGGGAGTGTAGGAGAGTTGGAAGTAATATGGAACCCTAAAAAAATTGTATTCCAAGACTAGGTGGAATTCCCATGCATCTTGTCTGGAAAATTTTGATATTTGGGGTTGAGGGATATCATTTTCCTAACAACGATATATGGCCAACCAATCCTAAGAGGAAAAGTGGCATTCCTCTCCCAACTCCAAGCCACCTAAAAAATCCACCAAGTAGAAATTTGGATCATAGGAGGTGATTTTAACCCGATCAAGAGGAGAAGAATGGTGGTATCCACCACCTAGGCCGATAAACAAATCTCTTCAAGAAATTCATATAAGAATAAAGAGTCACAGATCTAGACACAACCAACAAAATAATCACATGGAATAACCATAAATATGGGCATCATCAAATAGATACCTGATTGGATTGGTTCCTAATCTCAGAACACTTGTTGGGAAGGGGCATGTACATGGAAGAATCCATCCTTCTATGTATCGAATCATATCATTGGCCCATGTGCCTGGAGATAGACCTCAAAATCGACCCTTCTGATTCGAAAGTTTTTGGCTTAAGGGCTTGTATTTTCTAACTAAAGCATAAAACTATAGAAAAGAAATCACCATCTATGGGAAAAGCAAAATGCACACCTTCTAGATAAAAGTTAAAGGAGTTAAAAACTGAAATTAAATAATGGAACATAAAAGTGCTAGAGGACATCTTCGTTGATAATAAAGCATTGATGAATCGTACTCAGGATATCCAACAGAAAATTATCTAGGAGGGATGCTCAAAAGACTTGATTGCAATGGATTAGTAGGATATGGTAATAGAACATCAGAACCTTCATTGTTCAAAGTAGTTTTCAGCTCACATGATCTATCTCTCTTTCTCTTGTCTCGTGAGTTCTCTCTCTTTCTCTTTTCTCATGAGCCTTGATCATTCCAAAAACGTGTAGAGCTATCTTTTGACTCTCTAGCTAACAATGCTATTGTAGCTGTAGTTTCAAGCTTACCAATCAATGATGCAAAGGAACAAATGATGGTGGTGGTGGTGCAGAATAATGAGTATTGTTCTAGAGAAACTTAGGGTTAGATAACAACAAGTATCACTCTGTAAAAGCTCATGGTTAGATAGCAACAAGTATCACTCTATTAAATCTCATGGTTATGGAAATTGTTTCAATTTATTTTTCTTAAGTGGAAAGGGAGAGAATTTGATCAAGTGATTTGTGCAGAGTCCTACATTCATCTCTCGAAAATGCATATGTTAATCATGGGTTTTAAAATAGCATATATATTTTTTTAGAATATATATATATATATATATATATATGAAATTTTTATATAATATATCTTAGCAATTATATAATACAGTAAAAAAATTTAAAACTATTTATAATAAAAGTTTCATAACTCTTTTCATTTAATAATTTGAATAGTTATATAGATTATATTTTAAAATGGATAGTTATATTCAGAGGAGAGATTTGTAGCTTCTAGATTGGGTTTTATTCACCAAGTCACGTGCCACGACCTTAACACCCCCCTCCTCTCCTTAGATAGGTGAATCTATGGCAACCATTGACTATCTCACAAGTTGCAGACTCTCTCCTACACCAAGTTATTCTTCCCTCAAAATCCCACATAAAAATTTGCCATCACCCCATTGCCAGCACAATCCAAAGCAATAGACATGTCACATGATGTGTCTCCTTCGTGATAATGGAATCAAAATAAGAATATGAGTTGGTGGGATATTCTAATAGCCCTATGCATGCACCAATTGTCTGAACATGATATGGCAAAATAACTAAGGTCTAGCATGGGTGATCCACACCCCCTTGACTACTCATCGTGGATCGATTCTGACAATCCATAAATTCGATGACTTACATATTCCCCGAGCTCCTTTCCATTACAAATCCATTTAATTGGGAAATTTCCAACTCCCTCCCTCCAACATGTATAGGATCTAGTCCATATTTATTTCTCCCATGTGATGGTATCCCCCTTCTCCATCTAGCTCACTTCCACCCTTTTGCATCGCACCATCTCTAGCCTCTACTTACCTACTTGACTCATATCCTCATAATAAATTATTCAAAGATGGACCCTCCTAGGTCTCCATGATGATAAAAAAAACATAATCCTAGATGACATTCTATAGTATTTCAGAAAGGCCCTTGTTGGTAGTTTTTGGGAGAAATACCCCTTAGAAAAATCCCTAATTGAATGTATAAATAAATATTGGAATCACATCCTCAACTAAAGCCCCACTTGCCATATCTTAGTTAGATAATGGCTAGAATTTCTCTTCTCTGTCAAGATGACTGCACTAATATTTTTCCTCATGAATGGAACTAGGGACCATCAAGACTATTCCTAAAGCAATGCACCATTGTTTTCAATCTCACGAAAGAAATATTATTCTATCAAAAACTTTGGGTGATACTGCCAGTTGTTCCCCTCATCTTTTAGTCTGAATAGATATTGGAAGCCATGGGGGGGATTAGAAAATTTATACAACTTGAGTATAGATGGGCTACAAAACCATACAAGTGATGTCTTTGGATGCAAGTAGATGTGGATATGAGAAGGGGCCTTTCGAGAGAAATTCAACTTGTCTAAAACTCTTTCTCATGGACACAAAGAATCAACTATTGGTGCTTTGGTTCCTTTGGTTCCTTTGGTTCCTTTGTTTCATATGCCTCACTCCTTTTAGGAAAAATCCTTGGGAGGCATCAAGAATTTTGAGAACCTTTTCAAGGACCAAATTGAATGCCACATACAGGAAATATTTGATGTTATCAAAAAATTAATTATTTCCATTTCTAATGATATGAATTAAGCACTAAAAGAGGGTTTTTCTAAAAATAAGATCAAGTCTTAACTAATGCAAAGTGGGAAAAGCTCGAGCCCTAACAGTCTCCTTATGGAATTTTACTTGTATTTTTTTTATTTCTTAAAGGATGACTAATTAAAATTTATTGCAATAATAGAGGCATCCAACATCCACCCATCCCTAAACTTCCCTTGCGCTTTTTCATGTCATCCTTTCTAGCTTCATAATGCTCTATTCTTTTTTTTAACCCTCTATTTCCTTTTTGTAGTCCTCAATGATGTATACCATTTTAACAACATCAGACTCAAAAGAGGAATATAATTTGGTGGACTATTCTAATATCCTTATGCATGCACCAATTGTCTAAACCTAGGATGAACATGATATGGAATAACAACTCACGTCTAACACGGGTAATCTACACCCCCATGACTACTCGTCATGGATCGATTCTGACAAACCATAAATCCAATGACTTACACATTCCTCGAGCTCCTTGCCATTACAAATGCATTTAATTGGGAAATTTCCAACTCCCTCCCTCCAATATATAGAGGATCTAGTCCATATTTATTTCTCCCAATTGATGGTACCCCCCTCTTCCATCTAGCTCACTTCCACCATTTTCCTTCGCACCATATCCATCCTCTACTTACCTACCTGACTCACATCCTCACAAGAAATTAATCAAAGATGGACCCTCCTATGTCTCCATGGTGATAAAAAAAACATAAACCTAGATGACATTCCATAGTATTTTGAAAAGGCCCTTGTTGGTAGGTTTTGAAAGACCCCTTAGAAAAATCCCTAATTCAATGAATAAAGAAATATTGGAATCACATCCTCGACTAAAGCCCCACTTTCCATCTCTTGGTCAAATAATGGCTAGCATTTCTCTTCTCTGTCAAGATGACTGCACTAATATTTTGCCTCATGAATGGAATTAGCGACCATCAGGACTCTTCCTGAAGCAATGGACCATAGATTTCAATCCCATGAAAGAAATAGTATTCTGTCAAAAATTTTGGGTGATAATGCTAGGTGTTCCCCTCATCTTTTATTCTGAATATATCTTGTTGACACCTAATCATTGGGATTGGATGAATATATGTAAATAATGTAAATAGTAAATAATGGAGAATAGGAATATGAAGAGACACTCGGAGGTGAAGCCCAAGAGTCTCTCCTTAATTGTATATATCCATGAGAAATATTAATGTAAAGATAGAAATTTGTTTTGAGGATTTAATTCCTGGCCTGACATGGTATCAGAGCCAACTCCATTTTTGGCTTCCCTCACTGCCCTTGTAACTCCCTCCTGCCTATATTTTACCTATTTTTCAGAACTAATGCCTCTTCCATTTCTCCTGAGTCCCGAACCCGCCTTCTATACACCGTCATATGCATTTTTTATAAGGTGGGACTGAGATATCTTCAGCCAGTGCTACTATACGAGATAAGATTAGGCTTTTCGTTGTTGCATCCGTGAGAGGGAGGATAAATAAGGTATCCTTTTGTGATATATATGTTTTTTCTAAGATAATATTTTATTTGATGTCTTTGATGTACATGAGACTACTGCTATTGAGACATGATGATTAAACTCTTCAATGAGTTGCTCAAGCTGATACCAGATATGAGCACAATTATATGTTTCTGATGTATAGAGAGCCAGACTGATCAAGAATACTGAGCCAACTCTTCCCCCCCT
This sequence comes from Pinus taeda, assembly GCA_000404065.3. NCBI lineage: Eukaryota > Viridiplantae > Streptophyta > Pinopsida > Pinales > Pinaceae > Pinus > Pinus taeda. The sequence continues at coordinate 201,350 of APFE030057200.1, forward strand.
ATCTGAGCTCCTAGGGTGATGAATTGAAATGTAGAGCTCTTAGGTTTGATGGATCTCTAGACAATAGGGTCATAGATGTTGCTCCGCTACCTGTCACCTATAGGGTTAGAGATGTTAGCTCCCCTATCCTGGTCTATGAAAAGTATATCCTAGTTGGAATCATACCCACAAGTTGGGCTTGTTGGGATTATCGCTACCGTCTAGCCAATGAGATGAGAGAGTTCTTGGGGTGTACAACCCAAGCTAATTATGATGCAGGTGTTCTACCACATGACTCTTGAGGGTCATTGTTGGGAAGATAAATGGGAACTATGATGGGTTGAGATCTGCGCTCCATTGCGATAAATCCTATTTCTCGATATTCGGTGGAAGATGTTTTTCTCCCCCATGAGATTCCAGGTTGAGATGTGCTCCCCTATGTAATTCTGAGTTGAGACTAATCTCCCCAATATGGTTTTACATTGAGATGTACTCCTTAACGTTGTTCTGGATTGAGCTAGGCTCTCTGATGCTGATGCGGATCGTAGAATTGTCTCCTCACTAATGTTTCTCGGGTATTAGCATTCGGCTCCCCACTGGCAGTGATTTCGGGTGGTAGAAGTGGCTTCCTAATGGATAAAGTGTGGTAGCTTAGGCTCCACTCCGATATCAAAATTATTCTTCTTTTATATTTGAGAATGTTCAACATATGAGCATATACAATCAAGAGATGAGTAGAGATAGGAAGTGATGACATTTGATGATAAGAGACTTGAGATTAGATATGGTCTGATGACAGGATTCTTGCAATGATTACATGATGCAGCTGAAATTTTTCCCTAGATGAGAGGGAGTGTTAATTTGGTATCTTAGTGACAAATTCCAACCATAGGACGAGATTCCTCTTTTTGAGAGGACCAATTTTGATTATTGAAGCACTTAATTTGAACAAGGGAAAGTGTATTTTTTAATTAAGCCCCACATGCGCATATTTGATCAGGTCAAGCCAAAAGATAAATTGGACACCCATGGATGGCTATAAATACAATTCAAGTGACCCTCATTTGGACATCATCCTAAAGCATTTTTTTATTCTTCTTTCTTTGGTTTTTGAATCTCACAGGTCTGAGGCAGTTCACAAAGGTTGGCTCATACAGGTCTGAAATTGCAGTATTTGAAGCTCGCACATGTTTCCAAGGCTTTGGGTCACAACCGTAGGCATATAGCAGAAAAATTTTGGCTACAACCGCAACACATAGGCTCATGCATGCACTTGGAGGGTTTCATCCACACGTACATCTTATCATCCATGCTGATGGAACCTACGGTTTGATTTTATCAGTTGACTGTAGATTTCGCTCACTGACCATAGGGTTCAACAATTGACTGCAGATAGTGACAGTTGATCATAGGCTTTTGATTATTGGCATTGTTGGGTTCATCTCATGATGTTATTTTTTATATTTTTTGGATAGGATTATGGTTGAAGATATGGATTATTGTACTCTCTTTTGTTGAATCGTTGAATGAAGAAGAAATTGAAAGGGTTTTCCCCATAGTGGGTTTTGCCCTGGTCTCTGACCAATCCTAGTGTCTCGAAGTGTGAATGTTTTTCTTCTATTGTTCCTTTATGTTCCACTGCATTGATGATGATGTTTTTCTTTATATATATTTGCATATGTTGTTGAATAATGTTGTAAATATGAATAATTTTATGATGTTATGAGGTGAATTTAATATGGAAATATTGAAATACAATTATCAATGAAAAGAACAATATAGCCCTAACAAAAAATAGCACAAGCAACAATATTAAAATATATCTTAATTAAGAAGAAACAAAATCCCTCAAAACCAATATTTATTTTTTTGGTTGGAGATGTAGGCACTAGAAAGACATCTATTGTAAGAGAAATATTCCAATATCTTGTGCACATGTACAATAACAAAGTTGAATATTATCCACTTACATTAAAAGGACTCATATTAGCTTATATAGGAAAAGTAGCCTTCAATGTTGGTGGTGTCACATTGCATTCTTCCATTTCCATGCATTTTAAAAAACCTTTATAATTTCCTTTAAACAATGAAAAGATCGAATACAATGTCCAACACAAGCATCTTCTTGTTGTGCTTATCGATGATATTTCTCTTTTCGCATGTACACTTTTGTATCATCTTAATAAACGATTCCATGAAATAAAAAAAATACCCCTACTAAATACTTTGGAAATGTTGATTTGATAATGTGTGTTGACTTGTATCAAGCGCAACCTGTCAAAGACTCTTTGATCTTTGAACACCCAATATTGAACAAGTTGAGAGTGCCATATAGTTTTTGGCAAGACAAGGTAAAGTTCTATGTTTTTCATATTCCAATGTGTAAAAAAGATATAACTTTCATTCCAATTTTGAACATAATGAGATTGAATGTCCATTCGGATGCTAACATAGAATTCATTAATCATCATTGTTATAGGGCACCACCAATTGATCAACTTTTTCCATATCTATTTTACTGAAATAAAGATGTGAAGAGACACAAAAAAAAATGTTGTCACTTATAGATATAGAGTTAATAGTGCTTCAAGCATTTGACAAAGTTGAAAGAATTCAAAAAAAATTGTGCGTCTTATGAAAAATAGTGATACTGCCAACAAAAATACTACTAAAATGAAATATAATCATAGAATTATATGTTGGAAACTATGACATCAAATATGGCCTTGTTAATGGTGTTGATGGAATATTGAATGCTTATTCTTCAAATGGAGAAAATGGACAAAATATAGTTTGGATATAAAAAAATTATTCATCTGTTAGAAAATTACAAAAATAAAAAAAATATGAGAATTATATGGTGCAAATACTGAAAATGCATAGACACCAGTGTTTTGTGTTGCGAAGCTATTACCATCATTTGGAAGCAAAAGTCATAGTAGAATACAAAGAAAATTTCTAGTACAACTAGCTTGTGCTAGCACAATACAAAGAGCACAATGCTTGAATTTAGAAAGAGTTGTATTTTTACCCAAGAAACATTAGAACACATGGATTAGCATACACAACTCTTTCGCGAGTGGAAATCATGGATTCATTGTTCATGCTTGAAAATTTAACACATGAAAATTTCCATGTTAACAAAAAGATAGATAGAGAAATGAAGCGCTTGATTGAAAATGCATCGTGGAACTTTAATGTTTTTCCTAAGTATTTTGTAGATTCCAATGTACTTACATTTGCCTCCCTGAACACACGTAGCTTTTGTGTGCATTTTGATGATACTCAAGTAGACAAAGACATTATGGACAATATGGTTATTTGCTTTCAAGAAATACACACATATTTCTTATTTAGAGAAAATAAGTTTCCTGAATTGAATTTGAATCTGTCATATCATGGTGTTCTTAATTGCATTGAAAAACAGATACATATACTTGAAACAAAAAAACTTTTGCAATGCAAAATTTGAGCTTATGATGTCACAAATCAATGTAATATGCCCAATTTGCATAATGAACATATATAATTGCACCTTTTACTCTTGTCTCTACTATCATTGAAACAATATCAATTGGAAAATTACACATTCTTGATGACCATTGAATCTTGATTATTATTGGTGATTTTAATGTTGACATGCATTCAAATAGCCTAATAACAAAACAACTAATTGAATATATCGAATCAATTCAGTTGCATGAATTGGCACATAATTATACTCCAAATTCATAATCTCAAATAGATCATATTTGGAAAAGTCTTGACCTCAGGTCAGTTTGTTGTATGCATATTGCACTGAGCATGATGCAATTTATGTTAGTTTGTGCGTAAATTGAACTTTGCAAGAAATAGTTGCAATATTATATTTGTCTTCTCTACTATTTGAATATTTAAAAAAGAAAAGAAAAAGGGTGGAAATAGAAAATCATTTGTTCCATGTATTATTTTCTTTTTCGTTGTTTCTTTTCATAGTTGGCACTTAATATTTAATCATATGCAATGGTGCCAACATTAACCTTTGTAACACGAGTTCAAATATTTGTAATAGAAATGTTGTAAGACATATATGATGTGTTTCAAAGTGAATCTTTGAAAGAAAACATTTACAAAATTTGTGTTCTAATATACAGTTCAATAGTTTTGCACAATGTACCTTTTTTTAATGCAAATGAATAAATTTGAATAATGATTCCTCTTTTATATTACTTGAACATATTACTAACTAATGTTTAAATTACACAATCACTATTTAAAACATCTAGACCTCTGTGTAATGGTTTCAATAGGTAATTTACAAAATATTTGTTTCATAATTATGTTTCTACAAGTGTAACGATGAAAAAGATGTTATCTCGCAAAGTAGATAGTGGAACAAGTGGCAATGAATCTTGTCATATGGATAAATAACTCACTCTTTCTGGTTCCATAATAATAAAAAACTAGAGCCTTTGCATTTGCACATTAATTATTTTTTGTATTTTCTTTTGCAATTTTAGTATTTTTAAAATAGAAAAAAGAACAAACCACTAAGAGAAATGTTTTGTCTTTTCATATCCAAGTAAAGAAAATAGTTGCATCATCCATAATTGGCATTTGCATGGAAACTCAAAAAATATTTTTGAAGGAGCTATGTTAGTGTTATATGGTCCTACTTCTAATCTAGTACCTTTCTCACCACCAAAGACTCAAGTCATACACAATAATCTTGTTGGTGTACATACACAACTTACAATAAATGTTAACATATGTGATAAGCTAATTTCTCAATTCTTGTCATATTTCTCTGTCGAGAGCAGTGTTCAAATAACGAGATTCAACATCATAAAAAAATGCAATTATGAAAGGGGTGATGTTTGTCAATGCATCTCATTGGCTCCAAGATATGTTGTTGAGATAATACCAATGCTCTGTTATGAACATCATCTTACTCCATATACTATGATTTTCGTGTTTTTATAATCCAATATAGACTATTCAATTGGAAGCTTTGCAACACTTGTTATAAGATGCCAACAAGACAATCATCAATTTGAAATATATGTCAAAGATGGTGAAACAAACAATGATAGTGCCATGATATTTTGTCGAGTCTTATGTCTTGTTAAGCTTTTCGTTTTACCTATCTATTTTCCCTTTTCTTCAAATGTTAGTTAAGGAATTCATGTTCTCATTCTCTCTTTGTTGCAACTAATTGAATTTTTCACTTTGATTTTTATCAAGTGCATTTAGCCAAACAATATAAACAAAAATTTACTGAAGTGCAAAAAGATATAGTGAACAAAATTATAATCACGATTTTGTTCAAAAACATGGTTCGAAGCGGTCCAAAAGAATCACATAGCATATGTGCATGTTTATCGAGTTTCTTTGATGTACTTAACAACAAATCAACAAAATCCTATTTACAAACTCTTACAAAAACAAATGTCGAGACAAGTTATATATTGAATTTTGACTATTTATAACCTTAAATCTTATTTACAGACTCTGCCAAAAACAAATGTCCATACAAGTTTTCCATTGCACTTTAAATTTTATAAGCTTCTATTTTTACTTTTTTTGCAACTATTTAATCCTTTGACTACTATTTTTTCTTTTCCTTACATTATTTATGTACCATAAATCTAACAAAATTGTATGTCTATTCACAAACAAACTATTGCACATTACTAGAATCCTCAAACCAGTTGATATGTTTTTCCTACCATACAATTCATTCTGCAATGAGTGTAAATGTCTAATTAGAATAATGGATTGTCTAGTAGATAACATGCTTTATTGCACAAATTGTGTTGACAAAAAAATATTTTCTTATGAACAAAATTTGCAATGTACAATCAAGGATGCAGATGGCAAGCTAGGTTGCACCCTTTCAAAGGACCTCCTTCAAGTCTTCTTCCCAAAGCTTCTACATATATCATTTAAAGAATACAAATAAAACATCTCAACGACTATTTTCTAGTTACGTGGATTCTTAATAATTGGAACCTGTGACAATTTTGATGGACAATATCATTGTCAAAATCAAGAAGATTTGACATCCTTGATTTCTCTATTACAATATAGTTTGGTCTATTTTGTATATTCTAAGTCTGCTCACAAATGATGCAAAGAATTCTATTATAACGTTTTGTATCAAATGTTTTATGGCTCTGCATCCTGTGGTTGTGAACAAAAGTATTAATGACCACAAATTTTCCAAGCACTATTCTCAACTTATATATTATATCTAATGCTCTGTTGATCAATATGAATATAAACATTTGAAAAGATTTTTGTGTCTCACATATGTGTTCCATGTATAGTATTGATTTTAAATATGATTTGAGTTCTTGGTTATTGTGTCTGATTTTGTTAATGTATAGAGAATGGACTCAGATTTTATTTTTTCCTATTTTTCGCACATCCCTAAGTTTTGCAAATCATTGTTCCCCACAACACTTTAGTCTTGTGCACACTTATTGCATGCTCTCTATTGTGATTACAAATAAGGAAATTGTTTATGTTTGCACTATGGTACTTATGTAATGACATGATTTTAGAAATCAAGGTCACAGTAACTATCATCCAAGTCATCCCGTCATTGCCCAAGTTAACTCGACTAAATGCTTTTGATAGAAGGTCAATGTGGAAGTAATTCATCAGGACGAACTCAATAATGCATCATTTAAAATTTCAAGGTGTCACTAACTAACAAGACTCATGACAAATGAAGTGCATGATATCTACCATCTGAGGCATCCCACCACTAGCCAAGTCAGCCCGACCTAACACTTAACAAAACATCAATGCGGAAATAATTCCCCTAGACGAACTCAATAATGAATCATTTAAAATTGTGGATGGTCACTAACTAGTAGGACTCGTGAGAAGTAGATTTATATGTCATTTAACATAGTCTAACACCAAACTATATTCCCTTGCACGTGTTCCTTTTTCACACACCTCCACTTCAGCACCTCTGTGTAACAGCCCTGGTCAAAATTCCATGTAAATAAAGCTAATAAAGGAAAATTAATAACCAAGGTTACAGGTCACTTATTCCAAGTTGAATGTTGGGCAAGGCATCCTAGTGTGGGTGTTCATTTTCTTTAGTATGGCTAAGGAAGTTAGCAAAGGCAATGGCAAAGGATTTGAAAAGGCAAAGAGGCATTAATTGGCATTTTATTTATAAAAATAAAGGAAATTAAGAGAAAAGTAAGGTGAAAGGTCACATGTTTCATGTGAGAAGGAAAATGAAGGAAAATAATGGAAAATGAAGAAAATAGAGGCATCATTAATGTTAGGATATTCTGACGCATAGGAAATAGTTAAGTATAACTCGATCTACTGTAGAGTTAGTTAAAGTGTGTTTCTTTACTATGTACATTTGTAACTTACAGTCCGATGGTCACAATATGTTCTAGACATGAAGTGATTTGATGGTTCATTCTCTCCTCGGTATTACCGACACTTGATCCATGGCTTAGCACCCGATTGGTCCATGATCTCTATTTAAAGAGCATGGAGGGTCATTTGTAGGGTGACCGTTCATGAGAGAAGCTTATCTAAATTTTCTTTCTTTTATTAATAAATTGCCTGAAGTGGTCGCATTGGCTTAGGCCATGGACTTTTTCCCTCTTTGAGGGTTTTAACCACGTCAAGAATATGGGTGTATTGATCTGTGATATGTTTGTGAGCGGTGTCCTTTGGTGTTCTATCTAAGGAACTTACCCTGTAAATTCCTACATGGTATCAAAGCTATTTGAGGGCCGCATCTGTTTATGATCCAAATCCGAAGCCAGTACAACTGCATCCGACTGTCGTTTCCTAGATCTATTGTTTCTGACTGCTTTCCAGCCGAGAGGACTGCTCTATTGTGTTATGGGCATTTTTTCTAGTGAGTAACCCCTTTTGTTTCACGCGAAAAGTTTTTTGGTAGCCCTAGCTACATCATTATTAAGAACTGGAGATATACAGTCTTTTTTTTTGCAGTTTTAGTTATTCATCTCTCTGTTTATTACGGTTTATTTAGCTCTTTTTTTTTTATTACTGGATCTATACCTTTCATTTCTATGTATGCTCTTTGCCCCGCAACTCTGTGTGATCTGGGAAATCAGAAATAAAAAGGAAGGATTTTTTCTCATGCGTAAGCTCTTTTCCACTGCGCGTTAGTGTGATCTCGGAAAATCAAACATTGAAGAAAATATTTAGTTTTTGGCGAAAGCTAACTTGAAGCCATAAGGTTGGTTTTTTTTGCATGTCCGTGTTGGGTTGTGTGGTTTTTTGTTTTGTAGGCAAAAAGAGCTTTTTCAAGTAAACATGCACCCCAAAGCTTCAGTGACTAAAAAAAAACCCTTCCTCTTTTCCAAAGATTACTAACATTTTAAACTAATTGACTTGGTCCCCCTTCCTCTTTTCCAAAAATTACTAACCTTTTAAACTAGCTCACTTGGTCTAAAATTACTTTATGAGAATAGAGGTTTTTGATTCAAGTCTTTCTTTTTGTTAAGTTAGTTTTTCGAAAAGCACATGTAACTTATGTTTTAAAATTAATTTATGTAAAAGTGTTCTCACCCATTATAAAAAGTGAGTCACTTATAATTATAAAGTCTCTTTATCTTTTATTTAAGTTACAATTTAGTGAGTAGCTCATAAAGTACCATTGTAAAAGTGATTTTCAATTATCTATAAAAATGGGTCACATAAAATCTTTTTTAAAGTGAGGTAATTAGATTAAGTTTGAAAAGGGGAAGGATTTTTTTTAAATATAACATTATCATTCACTTCTGCACATTCATGCACTTCGTCCACATTTTCACCAACTTTTCTTCAAAAAGCACAACTTCTTCATTCGGAAACCTTTTTTTTAATCGGCCTAATTTTTCGAGATCTTTCCATTGGAACACTTAGTTTCAGCATCTACAACTTCAATTTCTGTTAAAATGGAAATTCCATGCCAAATTGTTCTTGACAGCACCAACTACTTTCAATGGTGGTCCTACATTGTGAATTTACTTAGAAGTAAAGGTCTTTACAGAATAGCCTCAAGCCAAGAAACTAAACCTAAAGATGAAGATAAGGCAACCAAATGGGAAACTAGGCAAGATCAAGCACGTGGGTTAATAGGGATGTCTATTTCTCTAGACCCTAGATTCCATATCGCAAAACTTGATACCCATAATGAAGAAATGAAACAACTCACTAAAGTTTTTAGAATTAAAAATGAAATTAGAGCCCATAAGAAATGAGTTGCTTATGTTGGACCCCAATAAATTTTCTTCCATTGAAGATTTTTTGTCCAAGTTAAAGACCCTTAGACTTCTCTTGGAAGGTGTTAAGGTTAAGAAAAAAGATGGTAACCTTATCTATTCCATTCTTACTAAGTTGGGAGCAGCCTACTATGTGTTTGTTTTCACCTTCCATTCTACTAGAGAAGCCTTCATTTCTCAAGAACAAGGCTACAATTCCCCCTCTTTTGATGCCTTTTGTGATTCTTTAATAAGAGAACAAGAAAAACTCTTACATCTTGTTCTTATTAATATTGGAAACTCTTCTAAGAAAGCCTTAGCTACACATCAATAACTAAATTCAAAGAATCCTAAGAAACAATATCCTAAAAAGAATGGTCCTAAACCAAACAAGGGCCCTAAACAATTTCAGACTCAAAATGAAAAATCAATTTAACAAAATGATAAGGCAAATAAAAACAAAGGGAAGAAGACTGATAGAAGTTTGCAACTTTTGTAATCGAGATGGCCACTTAGAATCCAAATGCTTTAAGAATATGGAAGCCTTGGAAGCAGCAATGACTAAGCATAACATCCATTTGGAGCATTCTTCAACTTCAACTTGATCTTCAGGAATAGCACTTTCTTCATGTGGGAAGAATAGTGATAGACATTGCAAATTTTTTAATCGAGATGGCCACTTAGAATCCAAATGCTTTAAGAATATGGAAGCCTTGGAAGCAGCAATGAATAAGCATAACATCCATTTGGAGCATTCTTCAACTTCAACTTGATCTTCAGGAATAGCACTTTCTTCATGTGGATGTCAATCATCTTGATCTGGTTATGCACTAAATGTATTTTCTTCTTCTCACTCTCATGAGTGTCTCGTTGATTCTGGAGCTTCTTATCACATGGCCAAAAACAAAGCCATGTTTTCTTCTTTAAATGATTGTAACACCAAAAATATATATGTTGGTGATGATAGATCTCTTAGTGTTGTAGGGACTGGAAATATTCATCTAGACAATGGTTAATTTAATGATGTACTATGTGTTCCAACCTTATCCTGCAACCTTTTATCTGTATATTAGATAACTCTTTCAGGTGAAGGTAAAACCATTGAATTTTCACCTCACAATGTTGTAATTAAGGACTTAAGAGATCCTAGACAAATTTTAGCCACTGGCATTGCTGATGATTCTACAAGGTTGTATGAGTTTCACAACTTTGGGTCATCAACTCTTCCCTCGGTATTTGTTGCTCATAATGATGAAGTGAACAAACTTTGGCATGATCGATTTGGTCACTTAAACTATCGCTCCCTTCAAAATCTATGTAAAGAAAATATGGTGACAAGTCTTCCTATGGTATCTTGCAGAGATTGTGTTTGTTTTGGATGTGTACTCGGAAAACATTATCGGGATAGTTTTGAAAAATGTGCCTCTTGGCATGCCTCAGCCCCTTTACAGCTTGTGCATAGTTATTTATGTGGTCCACTTCTAGTTGTTTCATTCTCTGGCTACAAGTATTTCTTAACTTTCATTGATGATTTCTCCAAACGCACTTGGATATACTTCTTAAAACTCAAGAGTGAAGTATTTAACATGTTCTTGGCCTTTAAAGCCTTTGTTGAAAAACAATATGGACATCAAATTCTTAAGCTAAGAAATGATAATGACAAAGAATATGTTAACAACAAATTCATCAACTTTTGCAATAAGAATGGAATTCAAATGCAACATATTGTTCCATATACTCCACAACAAAATGGTGTAGCTGAAAGGAAGAATCGCATCTTAAAGAAAATGGCTAATTGTATGCTTCAATCTAAAGGACTTAATCTTCATTTTTGGGTAGAAGCAATTAACTGTGCAAATTACATAGTAAATCGCACTCCCACTAAGCTTTTAAAGAATATCACTCTAGAAGAAGCATGGATTTCAATTAAACCAGATGTAAGTCATTTTCGTGTTTTTGGAAGTGAAGCATCGGCCCATATTCTAGATGAGAAACATAAAGCTTTAGAACCTAGGAGTGAAAAATGCATTTTTGTTGGATATTCTGAAGATGTCAAAGGATATAGACTTATTCCACTTAAAACATAGTTATTGATCAAACGTGAACTATTACCTCAAAACGGGTACTCGAGCAAAAAAAAAAACATGAAAAAACACCTTGAAATCGAAAAGTGTTGATGCTAGAATAACGCTGTTTTTTTTTTTTTTTTAAGAATAAATTTTCAATACCTTTTAAAAATAATAGTACAAAACAATAGAAGCTATTTTGTTTGGTGCAAAAAACACCTTGAAATCGAAAAGTGTTGATGCAAGAATAATTTTTTTCCCCTTTTTTTTTTTCAACATTTTTTTTAGTAATGATGTTAAAAACAAAATATCGTGACTCTGAAAAACTTTAAATTTCCAATTATTTTCAAGCATGATATTAACGATAAAATATCACGTCTTTGAAAACCCTTAAAATTCCAACATTTTTTAAGCGTGACATTGAATTTATAATATCACTTTTTTGAAAAACCTTAAAATTCCAACAATTTTCAAACATGATGTTAAGAAAAATATTTATAATTGTATTCAACTATAAAATTAAAGATAAAATATCACGACTTAGAAAACATTAAAAATCTTAACAATTTTTCAACCATAGAATTAAAACCAAAGATTATGACTACAAAACAATCTTAAATTTTCAAAATATTATAAGCATGACATTATGAAAAATTTATGACATATTTTTTTTTTTTAAATGAACATATGAATGAAAGAGTTATTATACCAAGAGTTGGTTTTGTTGTTTTTTTTTTTTTAATGCTAAATGATATAACGATTTTAAAATCTTACCTTAAGACAACGTGATTACATTGCAAAAAAAAAATAAAAATCAAACTATGAAAATTTGACACGCAATGTAGAGTGGACTCAACCCATGGTAATGAAAAAACTTAAAAAACAACCATGAAATTAACACATTATGGAGTAGATTCGATTCATTATGCGAAAATTTCAAATCAACTATCCAAAGTTGCCACATAACTGAAATTAGATTGCTAGACCAAGCATTGACACATAACCCATATATATTTATATATATATTATATATATTTTTTTTTTTTCAATATTGAAAAAACAAATGTAAAATATAAAATAATAAAACATAAAAAACATGACCAAAAAAAATCAAATATATAAAATAGTAGGAATGCAAAAATTCATATTGAAAAAAAAAAAAAAAATTAAAAAATTAAAAGAAAACAAAAATGCCAAATAGTTGAAAAAAATATAAAAAAAATAAGAAGTGATAAACATAAAAAAACATGACAAAAAAATCAAGATACAAAATATATTAGTTAAAAAAAAAAAATCATTACCATGTATTAAAAAAAAAAAAAATATTAATATATATTATATATATATATATATATTATTATATTAAAAAAAAATAAAAAATAAAATTCCTCTACAACCCCGAGGCCCAACTGGCCAGGGTGGCAAGGGGACGATTCATGACAAAAAAGTAAATAAATTTCATAAAATATGTAAAAATAATAAAAATAAAAAACCATAAAATGTAAAAAAAAATCAAAATTAACTTAGAAAAATGAAATATTTAAATGATGATGATGATGATGATGATGGTTAACGTCCCCTGAGACCAAACATTGGTCTATTGGATCTAAAGAAACAAATTATTTATTTTGATTTAAGATTTTATTCCTATGCTCAAAAAGCTTGGAGAGACACCTCCCGAGCTCACTATAATTTTGTCATTGTAAAAGGCTAGGAAGGTTAGTATTGTAACAAAGATTGTGAAATTGAGATCTAATGTGGTTGTATGCGGGGCACTCTAAGAGGAAGTGGTTTTCATCCTCGATGTTCCTATTGTCACATATATAACAAATCCTTTCCATCCATGGCGTTTTAGGAATTGCCCAACGACCTGTTTCCCTATGGAGCTCATGAGAATTCGTT